>PVKA01006806.1:0-81420 GCA_004027165.1 Ctenomys sociabilis | reverse complement strand
AAGACATTTATCCTAAAGAATGTCAATGCTGTCAAATCAGCATTCTGGGTTTGCCTGATTGTTTCCTCTTTGTGTCACTAAACTTGTTCTTCTACTCCCATCCACTTGGTTATTTCTACAAATCAGGAGTTGTGTTTGATTAAACATTATGGAAAATAATCATCACAAGAAGATCTGAGTACTTCATTCTGTCTTTCTAGGAGATACATAATGCCTATCTGTTCCATTTGTGCCTTTATAGAAAATGCCAAATACGATTATATGGTTAAAGTTGTGAACACTAGATCCTTCTGATATTTTCTTTTGTAATTAGTGAATAGGTAATAATGTTCCATCTGTCAGCCTAGGACAGATATATATATCATGACAATAGATAATCATAGCCCGTCAACCCTTTCTCAGATTTGAGCCAGTTTACAGACCCAGAGCTCCTTGAATGGAAAGGAGGCTAGGCCCCCTTGGGCAAGGTTCATGATACACCAAAAATGTATATGTAGATTCAATTTTTCTCCCATCATTCTACAGAGGGGCCTGAGATCTTTTGCCCAAGTGATTGTACCCTGGGGAAAGGGCAATGATCAGACAGTTTGGGCCTACTTGGACCCTTTCAATTCTCCCATTTGGCCTTTGCTGAAGACAGATGGGTCTTGGAGAATGAAAATAGATTCTTCAGCATTGAAAAATTGCCCTATCAGTCTCATGATACAGATTTGCAAGAATCACTGCATTGAGCTTCAAACCTTGGACTGGACCCTGAAGCTTCCAGTGTGCAGATGCCCTCTGCATACTTCCTCATCTGACTCTGGCTGACCAATATAAGCTACTCTTGTAAATTATCATCATTTGTATATCTTGTGTTACATCTGTTTCTCTAGTAAACCCTGGCTGATACAGATCTCTTGGTGCACAAGCTACCCACTTACCCTTGAATTGTTCCCCTACCTTCTCCACGAAAGCCATATGCATCATCAAGGGTCCTGTAGCCTCAGATTATTCTGACCTGTGTTCAGTCCACATTCTCCTACTATGGGGACTCAGGCAGCTGGCTTAACCTTTCTGCATTTCAATTTATCTAAATGGCATCTAATCCCATCATTCCACATAGGGACCTGAAGTCTTTTGCCCAAATGATTCTACCCTGAGGAAAGGGCAAAGATCAGACTTTTTTGGTCTACTGGACACTGGTTCTGAACTTACACTGATTCCAAGGGCTCTAGAATATCATTGTGGCCCTCCAACAAGGAGCCTATGGAGGTCAGGTGATCAATGCAGTTTTAGTAAAGGTCCAACTCAGGTCATTTTTACTTTTAATAAAACTTGAATTGTACCTTTGGTCTTGATTTGAAATCTAGAAACTATCGAGAGAGAGAGAGAGAGAGAGAGAGAGAGAGAGAGAGAGAAAGAGACAGAGACTGAGATTCATCCAAGCAAGTCCAAAATAAAGACACACCATACTAACAAGTTTACAGATCTCTCAGTAAACACCAATTCCTCCCAACCAGCTTAATTTTGTGGTTTATGCTGCAGGCAGTTACAAAGAATTTTTGGTAAAGGAATTTGGGAGAAGTTGGTTCTGAAAGGGAGATAGATGATGAATTGTTGGCACATTTAATGCCTTTTTATAAAAGTAAAAATGTCTTGTTACAAAAATAAATGTGTTGGTGTATACCTCTTCACCATTTTCATTGAGTTCTATGAGCATCACACAGACAAGCTACCCTATTTACATGGAGGAAAATCTCACATTCTCCACATTTCTTTGGTGGTGCTGTTAGGAACAGAAGATAAATTAGTGGGGTGAAGATAGAGAATGACTCATGATTTACTCATCATTAGGCCATCAGGGATGTGGTATTGATGTGGCCTTCAGTCAACAAATGTGGGTTCAAGCTCCATCTTTGTCCATTATCTATCATGTGATGGTGGGCAAGTAGCCTGACCTCTCTGAGCTTGAGTTGATGTCAAACGGTGACAGTAATTATAACTGCCTTGCAGAGCACTTGGGGTACCCAATGAGATGAAGCATGTAAGTGTCACTTCCATGGCACCTCGCCAGAGCTCAGGAAATGGCACAGCAGGTATCCACTTGGCAAAATTTTATTGCTGGGAGCAGAATAAATAGACTGGAAGGCTCATTCCAATAAGCCACCTTGGTGATGCTCTTCTGCAGCTTGGCTTTGCCTCTGTGTCCATCTGCATTGCCTGAAGCTGGTAGATGGAAGGAAGAAGCAGCAAGCTGCCTGTTAATGTCATGGTTTCAAATCTGGTTCAAGACTCTCAAGTTAAGCAAATGCTACAAAATATACTTCAACCACTTCAAAAATCTATGCTTAAAAAGAGCACATAGCTCCCTGGGTAGTATATGAAATCTTAGTGCATCAGAGATGCCCAGTGCATCCACTGGGGTGACCACAGAGGCTTATTTTTATGCCAACATTGGGAAAATCCTTTCATCTCTGAATAGATTGGACCTTAGCATAAAGGTGAAAGTGATTAGGAGTACTACACTCAGTGTGGAACATTTTCAAAATTCTAGCCTCTGCAAATTTCCTTGCATCAAACACAGACATCATGACAGCACTGTCTGCTCAGTGTATGCCCTTGTCATTTTGAGGCCATCAGCTATGCAGTGACAGGTGAATGTATGGACATTTGCACCATGTAAAAGATATAGTTATTGTATCAGAATAATACTGTATGTGAGAGGCAGATTTTTTGAAGGATTCTGCTTCTTCCTGCTTGACTAAAATTTGTAGGATGAATGTGGTTAATAGCTTTACTAATGATTCAGTTCTGAAAATAATTACTATGTATATTATGTTTCCAGAATAGTTTAAAGAATAGACATTATAAATGCAAAGCAAGATCTTAAAAATTCATTGTTACTATTTGTGAGTACTATTTGTAATTACATACCTGTGTGAAAATAGATATTTTTCCTCTTCATACTTCATTGGTCATCTTTGTATTACTTAAACAAAATATCTGAGGCAAGTAATTTCATAAAGAGAAATTTGTTTGGACCACAGTTTTGGAGATTCGGAGCCCTTTATCAGGTAGATTTATTTTTGTTTTGGCCTCTGGTAAGAGTGGTGATATCACAAGTCATGGCAGCTGCACATGTAGAAGCAAATCATTGCAACATCTTCCAATGGATGGGAGTGAGGAGGAAGAGAGAGACAGACACACAGAGAGGCAGAGACAGATAGGGAGACAGAAACAGAGATAGAGAGACAGAAACTGAGAGACAGAGAGAAACACTAGGTCCTGGAGGGCATGACCCCAAATGACCTAAAGAACTCCATTAGGCACCACATATCAAAGGTTCCAACACTTCCAGCACCACCTTGGGGACCAAGCTTTCAATCACCATGAGTCCCTGGGGAACACTCAACCCACAACCAAACCAAGCACATAAAATCCAAACAGTATATAAAGTTAATGGAGATGCTGAGAGGAAAATAAGGCAGCATCTAACAATGATAATACTATCTTATTTTGGGTTCTAGCAGAAGGGCTCTGGTATAAGTATGTGTAGCTTATTCGGGAAGTGATCCTAAAGAGCCCAGTAAGAGCATAAGAAGATGAGAATGACAGAGGAGGAAAGTCAGCCAATGGTGTATCATAAAGCAGGTGAATCTGTGGGCAGGTGAGACTCAGAGTCCCTGGATCCCTGCAGCTCACAGTATCTCTGAGTAAACATCTCACCTAGCTTCACTTGCAGCCAGAGTTTTTAATTCACAGACATCTGTTAGTCAATAGAAAATAACTCCTTAAAAACCATGAGACAAGCCCTAGAAACACCTGAACTTGCATGAGCTCTGGCTAAGCAGATGACAACAGGCAGAGAAAGCCTTCAGCAAAGAACTGCAGCTACTTGAAGCTGGCAGCTGAGGGACAGACACAGAGATGGTGGGTCCTGAGGGAGAGAGTGGGATGCAGAGCAGGGCATGGCCAGTATTAGTTATACTCTCCTCTCTCCAAATGCTGATGATTTCCTGTGCCAGACACCTTCCTACAGTACCTCATGTGATCCTCACATTAACCCTGGGAGAAAATTCTATTCCTGTTCTCACTTTACAGGTGAGGAAACTGAGGCTCAGGAAAGATAAATGAGCCATCATTTCATGTAATAAACTCTACATTTATCACTTAAATCTGTAGTTCACGGACTTCAAAGCATCAACCTTTTATCATGCCACCAAAATCCACTTTCATGAGTTCTCATGTATAATGCTAACTAATCAGTTATCTCCTTTGTCTACCCCATATTGTAGGAGAAACAAAAAAGAGCAGAAAGATATGCATCTCAGTAGTCAGGGGCAACAGAAGCGATTTCACCAAGGCATTGAGCAATCTAATGACAAACTCCCAACACAAGTGATGGTGCAGACGTTAAATTATGCTTGGCATAATTTAGAAGGATTTTGAGGCTGTAATGTGGTTCCTGGAAGCCTTTCAACAAAAATCATACAGGTATTCAGGCTTGTGTATTTCAGAAGGGAATATTGCTGTAATCTGGATTATCTGGGCCTTGGCCGAGGTGAAATAAATGAGCTACACGTCCCTTATTATGGATGCTCTAAACCAGAAAGATTTGTTCAGAACCAGACAAAAGAAATAGTCAAGGGTGGAGGGGATCATCTAGGGTGGAAAGACACAGTCCCACTGCAAAAGAAGGTGGGCAGGGGTGCTAGTGCCACAGTTCAGTCCTGCACCTCCCAGAACCACCTAGTGAGAAGGCTGGTTGGTTTTATGAAGAGGCAGCAAGATATAATGAAGGGGGAAACAGCCTAAAGTGAAGACTCCCCCTTTTATCTTCAAAGCCCTTTTCAAAAACTGAATTCTGAAGCCACCTGACCTCCTGGGAAGCACTGCACAGGAGGGCTTCTGCTGGCCACCTTTAGAGGTGGATGTGAGGCCTAGGACCCCACAGGAGCCTGAACCAGGAAGCAAGCATTTCTTCTGAAGCATGTACTCTGTTCAGACCACCCACCACTAACCTGGAGACTTCTACAATTTTGAAAATTCATCCTTCAAAGGAATCAGTTGACAATGATTCCCTTCAGATACTTCCTAGAAAATAGGAGATATACAATAATTTCACTCTCACCATTATTTTTTCCTCAGGGATGAAGTGGCAATTAGTGGTAGGGAGTGGTGGAAGGATTTCTACAAATTACACAGAACAAGCCCAGCTCTACAGTGCAGGTCATCATTACCTAGCAACTTTTGCATCTACAACTTATTAACCTTGTAGGTCAGGATTCAAAGTTTCCCAGGTACCCTGCTTCAAACGCTCTCCATCTTGGTTTCCCAGGCACCCTCCCCCTACACTCTCTCCCCCTCCCCCTTTTTGCAGAGCCAAACCCAACACCATATAACAAGTCTGCCTGACTTTGACCTGACCAAACAATCACAGAAACTCTCCTTCGTTAACATTAAAAGTCCCCCCAAGACCAAGTAGTCCTGCCAAGATTATCTCTCCTTCAACTGTTGCAGTTCACAAACACCCTTCCCATGAAACTCCTTAAAACCTGTGCCTTGCTTTATTTGCTGTCCCCAATAAATCTTCCCATGTCAGCATGCCTGGGCTGGTTGATTGTGTGGGTTTGTACATAACACCTAACAAGGAATCACCAAGCAGCATATGCTACCTCTTGAATATCAAGAAAAATTCACCAGGAGGCTGCTTCCAGTCCACCAAGACTTAAGTAACCCTACAATTACGCACACTCTAAATAAAGCAGTGTCTACAGCTCAGAAACAGAGCTTTGCATTTAATGCAAGAGCCCGAAGTCGACAATAACATCTTGTCTATCACATCATCATCATCAACATCATTTTCTCTGGTTTCAAATCAGACAATGGAGTTTCTAGATCTTACCATATTAAAAAGAAGCCTACAAAGCCGGGCGTGGTGGCGCAGGCCTGTAATCCCAGCACTCGGGAGGCTGAGGCAGGAGGATTGTTGTGAGTTCGAGACCAGCCTGAGCTACAAAGTGAGTTTAAGGCCAGCCTGAACTGCATAGTGAGACCCTGTCTCAAAAAGACAAAAATAAATAAATAAATAAAAAATAAAAAAGAAGCCTACAGGATATGTGAAGTGCTATGTTGGTGAAAGAAAGGGATAGCAAATATGAAATGTCTAAATTGATGGACTTTATAACAAAATTCACTCTCCAGAGACATTACTAAAGACTTGGCTAGTAATTCTAATACTGTGACTATTACTCAGTGCATTATCTATGGAGTAAAACAAAAATCAGGTGCGGTCGTGTTCTGGGACTGTCAGGGGCTGGTGCCAAGGGGGTCATTTCTAGCAAAAGCACTAGCAAAAGTACTCCCTAGGGACATACACACTCATATCCATAGAAACTTTACTCAGTAAAGAAAAAGGAGATACAACCCACATGGAATTTAATCTTTAAAAAGGAAGGAAATTCTGACACATGCAGTGACATGGATGAACCTTGAGGGCATGACTCTAGGTGAAATTACTCAGTAATATCACAAGGCAAATGGTTTTGATCCCACTTATATGAGGTACTATATGTAGTGGATTACTAACTGGTGGTCATCTTATTACTCCAAGCTGAAGTAAGCTAGCATGGTGCTGGGTGTGGGAGACCCACCTGAGGATTGTTGCCAGCAGCATAAAGGCAGAACAAGAGAAACTATCAGGAACACTGTTGGGGATGCTTTTTGGAGAATCTGTTGGAGCTGTTGGAAGTTGTTAATTTTCTTGGGCTGTTCTGCTCAAGGACCTTGTCATGCTGGCTTTCCCATTGAACTTTGGAGGAGCTTTGGTCCTCATCTTGAGCATTGCTTCCTGGCTTTGGAGGGGAAGATGGTACACTTCTCAGTGCCATGAACCTTTTTGAATTGGCTTTCCTGATGGGGACTCAGTTTTCCTCACCTCTGGAGGAGCTCGAGCCTTCACTGTTGCTGAGGATGGCTGTGGTTCCTCTGGGGAAGGTCTGGTGCTTACCTTGAGCATTGCTTGCTGGCTCCAGTGCAGATCCCTCAGCCTGCTAGCACAGATCCTTCTTCCTGCTGGCATAGCCTTCCTAGCTTCTACCACTGACTTTTGGGCCTTTGCAGCACAAATCCATGAAGCAGACCTGCATGAGACTTTTCTGTGTGCTCTAGACTTCCACTGGGACTTGTGGAAGGCATTGTTATGAGCTCTAGATCTTCATCTGAACAAACACAGGATATTAGGATTCAAGCCCTCAGCTAGATTCTTTAGTGTTTAGTATGGATAGGTTTCCTGCTCTTATTTTGTATAATTCTTTGGGTCATTCATTATAAAATAATATTATTAAATGTGCCCTGCATTATACTGTTTTCCATGCAAAAAAAAAAAAAAAAACAAAAAACCCAAACCATGACATTATAGTAGAGAGTAAAATGGTGACCTCCAGGGTTTGGAGCATGGGGTGTGGACAGTAAGTACTAAATGGGCATGGAATTCAAATTGGAAACATGACATTCTTGGGGTACTTAGTGACAATAGTTACACAACACTATGAGAGTGATTACAGCCACAGAACTATACACATAAAAATGTTTTTCATGTTAGGCTTTATGTGCTGCTGTATATTTTATCACAATTTTTTTTAAAAAACAGGGTGCTGGAAGAATTTCTATCCTGATGTCTTTATATAAACCCAAATCAAGCTTAGCAATGATCCAAGAATCTTTCAAGCTCATATTGTTGATCATTTAATGATTTCCAGCCTTCTTGCATTTCCCTACCTCGTTTCTCCCATGGGTGACAAAGTGTTATTCATTGGAAGCTAATGAGGCATGTCCACCCTGCAGCCTGCACATGCCTGGTTTGCCTGACCGCATTGAGTGAAGAGGAATTGTCTTGGGCTGCATATAAAATATTTAATACAGTCAATGTACATAAATAACAATATTTTTCCTTTATTAGTTTTTTATTATAGCACAGGCATGCTCCCCAGTGCAGTAGACTTCACATGGATAGAAGCTGTGGGCAAAAGTTAACACAAAAACTGAATTATAGTAGCAGAATACTTCAGGTTTCTTGTTTTAAAAATCTAGCAATGTGGCACACATTGCATTTTTTAACTCTTTTAATGCAGTTAAAATACTGTCTTATTTTTTTTTTTAGCTGAAGATTTTAAGCACAAATAACTTTCTGCAAAGTACAGTTCATATAATTTTTATGATAAAAGAATGAAAAGCCAAACAGGGAAAGTGACTTGATGCCTCTGAATCTTTCCATACCTAAACTCATTCTTGATTGAAATACACCTGTTTTACCCAGCCCTCCACATTTTGCACCCTCTTCCTTCCAAATGGGATTTTTGGGGACATCAAAAAGTCTATCACAGTATAGACAGAGGCACATCCTGCTTTTTTTTTTCTTAATTTTTGTTGTATTGAAGTACAAATATCAATGAGATAGTTTTAAGATGCCTTGACAAGATGGATTTGATAAATTAATACATTGCAAACTGTTTTCATAATGTTTTGGTATCATAGAAGGCGCATACATGATATTATACTTACAGACATTATTACACCGTATGTCTCTTATCAGTAAATAAAGAGTGCAGCTCTTTGCGTAATCTTATTTTTCATACCTGAATTACATCAAAGATTCAATAATTAATACTTTCTACCTTGATATTTTCCTAGTGGTTGTCCATAATACTAGAAGCCCACATAATATCCTGCCCAACCACCATTAGTGCAAATCTTGCCTCTCATAGAATTATGTAGAAGCACAGTGTTATCTATCGCAACTGTATTATCCATACACACACATCATGATTCTTCCTTTCTATACTCCTTCCTTTGTCTACACCTGTTAAAGATGGGCACTCCATTGTCATTCAACTAACTTAGGTGCTTGAACTCAACAACACAATCCAACACAGTCCAGCATTCCACACCAATGGTGAGTTATCCGAAGAAGTTGTTGACCATAGTCATTTACAGCTCAACTTAATATTATGGCCCAGCAACGTAGACTTCATTTTTATATTTTTCTGCTGGATGGTTAAGACCTAGATAGAGCAAGACTTATATACCAACACATGTACTTTATGTTTCCTATGAGGTCAGCGAAGTCCCCTCAAGATTTATCTTGTAATCCTGTACCTTATTCTGTAGAACCTTTGTCTATGAAATCCATGTGGATGAGTCACAGCCAATGCTTTGACAAAGTCCAACACTCATTCATGTTCAAGGTCCTACAGAAAGTTGTAATAGATGGACTCTATCTTAACTTGATAAAAGCCATCTATGACAACCCAAAAGCTCATATAATCCTAAATGGGGAAAAACTGAAATCTTTTACTCTTAAATCAGGTACAAGACAAGGATGTCCTCTATCACCCCTCCTATTCAATGTACTCTTGGAATCATTAGCAATAGCCATTAGAAAACAGGGAGAAATGGAATAAGAATAGGTAAAGAAGAAGTTAAATTATCACTATTTGCAGATGACATGATACTTTACTTGGAAGACCCCCAAAAATTCCACCAAGAAACTACTAAAACTGATAGGGAAATTCAGTAGCATAGTAGGATACAAAGTCAATACTCAAAAGTCAATAGCATTCCTCTACAAAGATAACACGCACACTGAAAGGGAAAGAATAGAAACAATATCTTTTACAATAGCACCGTGGAAAATGAAATACCTTGGGATTCACTTAAACAAGGAAGTCAAAGATCTTTTCACAGAAAATTACAACATGCTAAGAAAAGAGATTATAGAGAATATCAGAAAATGGAAGGATATTTCATGCTCCTGGATAGGAAGAAACAACATTGTGAAGATTTCTATACTCCCAAAATTGCTGTACAGATTTCATGCAATCCCTATCAAACTGCCACCAACATACCTCTCAGACCTAGAGAAATCATTCCTAAAATCTTTTGGAACCACAAACGACCTAGAATAGCAAAGGCAATCTTGGCCAATCAAGACAAGGCAGGAGGCATCACAATTCCTGACTTGAAATTATACTACAAAGCCACTGTGATAAAATCAACATGGTATTGGCTACAAAATAGACCTGAGGATCAAAGAAATAGATTAGAAGATGCAGAGGCATCTACAATCACACTCAGCCATCTGATCTTCGACAAAGGGGCTAAACAAGCTCACTGGAAGAAAGATAGCCTCTTTAACAAATGGTGCTGGAAAACATGGCTTTCTACATGCTGAAAACTAAAACTTGACCCAGCTCTATCACCATGTACTAAGTTAAAGTCAAAATGGATTAAAGATCTAAACATTAAAACAGAAACACTCAATCTCCTGGAAGAGAAAGTAGGAGGAACTCTTGAAGACATAGGGGTAGGTAAAGAGCTCATGAACAAACATATTCACACGGGAAGCTCTTGAAAGAATCAACAACTGGGATCAACTCTTCTTAAGGAGCTTCTGCGTGTCAAAAGAAATTGCCAACAGAGTGAAAAGACAACCCACAAAGTTTGAGAAAATCCTAACTAATAAGCAATGAGACAGTCTACAGTCTAGAATATATAAAGAACTAAGATATAACAGGGCCCTCAAATTTAAAGACCCAATTCAGAAATGGGCATCTGAGATGAATACACACTTCTCAGAGGATGAAATTAAAGAAGCGAACAAATATATGAAAAAATGCTCCACATCGTTAGTCATTCATGAAATGCAAATAAAAACAACACTGAGATACCATCTCACTCCAGGAAGAATGGCTATCATAAGGAAATCAACCAACAACAAATGTTGGAGAGGTTGTGGGGAGAAGAGAACACTTCTCCACTGCTGGTGGGAATGTAGACTGGTACAACCATTGTGGAGGTCATTGTGGAGACTCCTTAAAAGAGTAGGACTGGAAATCCCATTTAAGCCAGCTATCCCAGAGGAACTGAAAACATTGTATCATATTGACATATGTATACCTATGTTTATAGCAGTGCAATGTGTGATAGCAAAATCTTGGAAACAACCAAGATGTCCATCACATGAAGAATGGTTGAAAAAGATGTGGTATTTCTATATCATGGAGTATTACTCAGCTATTAAGAATGATAAGTTTGAAGCATTTATACTGAAGTGGATGCCACTTGAACATATACTCATAAGTGAAATAAACCAGACACACATGTGTAAATATCATATAGTCTCCCTAGGATAACAAGCAAAAAGCAGAAATACAAATGGAAACGTAGAACAACTAAAATCAATTGAGTCCAATAAGCCAAAGTGAATAGCTTATGCTGCAGGATACTAATCAGCTTTTCTTCTGGATGGCTAACAACCTAAGTTCACAGATCAAAGTTGGAGAAATAGAAGAGCCACAAGACCAGGCAACATTTTGGCCCTAGCCTTTCAAGGTCAGCGAAGACTCAGGACATAGGAGAACCTGTACTGCAACATCATGAAACTCAGTTGAGCTCCAAATTTTCTGAACAAGGAGATTATGGAGCCACAGAGAAAAAAGATTGAAGTTCTATAGTGTGTCTGGGGAGAGTCACATGGAGAGAAAACTTTCTCTCAGGCTCTCACAGAGTGCATCCTGCTTTAAAAAGAGACAAAAGCAGAATGTATGGAAGTGTGTTCCATACATTCTGCCACAACATTTTTAATGTCCTTATTAAAAATTCAGATGTCCCATTGAAGCAAAGTCTCTGTGAATACAGGCCCCATATCTTCTTTCATTCAATAAGGTCTCAGAGTTCGGTGTGTTAGCCCTCAAGAGACTGAAATTCAAGGATCCAAGTTCAAGGTCAGCCTGGGAAATTTGGGCAAGACCCTGTCTCAGAAAGAAGTGGTGGGGACAGAGTTCAGTGCTTCTCATGTCAATCCCTATTTGGAACCCACCCCAAAATACCCTACTTCCAAATATAGCCATATTCTGATATATTAGGAATTGGAACATCTAAATTTCGGGGGGACTACAAGTCAGCCCATATGCATACTGTAGAAAACATCTTTCTTTAAAGAGAAGATATGGATGGATCTTGAGTTTTTGTATTACAAATGAGCTTTGTAAAGGTTGTCTTGGGAAGCACCTGATAAAAAGATAGAGCCAAGGAGTCAACAAGTACCACGCCCTGGAGAGCAGTATTGAGGTGCTTTTGCCGCTCATAATTATTAGGAGAAACCACTAGTATTTGGTGAGCAGAGTATAAAATCATAGAATGTGTGGAGCTATCCTACACAACAAAGAATAGTCCCATGAAACAGAATAAAGAAATGTTCTACCAGGCTGAGCCCAACACAAATGGACACTAAGGCATGCCCTTGTGTTTATACTAACACATCTAACTTTCAAAAGAAAAGACCAGTGATTTTGGGGAAAGTCTTATGCAAATAAAGTATTTAGTGAAATGAAGGTATCTCAAACTGAGAAGTACCCAAATTCATGTCCCATATCAGAGGATTTTTAACCACGTTTGTTGAAAGAAACTTGAATACCATAGTTTAACTCCCATGAAAGCAATGAAACTTTTGCAAAGATGTTAGAGAAGATATTTGATGCTACTCGAAAGAGATTTCAAACAAAAACATTTGAGACAGAAGAACCACATGGATCTAAATAATATACTTTAAAAAATTTGGGATTATTATAATTCTATGTGTTTCTATTTAACATTTTCACACTAAAATATGCTTTAAAAAACCCTATACTGAAAATCATTATGGTTGCTTGTTATTCTTTCCTCTTGTCTGTGTAGAGGCACCTATTGTCCAACATCCCTGTAACAGTTTATTTTATTATTTCTATTTCTCATGCATTCCTTATTCTTCTTCACCTAAGGAAGGTATGGTCTTCAAGATGTTTTAAAGTACCAGGCCTCAAAGTGAAATATTTCAAAATATAAAATATGCTTTTATATCTAAACAGTATTGTCCTGTATTACAACATAGAGAATTATTTTGCCACAACACATACAAGCATAACCCAGGTAACATGTGACAATATGATACTTTTGCATTTTTCTGCATTTTGACTGTATGTAGTTGAAAAGCTTCTATGCGGCAAAGGAAATAATATTTAGTAAAGAGACAACCTGAGATTGAAAAAAAAAGTGTCTAAGATGAAGTTCATTTCTGGGTATTATATCTGTGTCAAAGTATTGCCTCTTTGGGACAGAATGTTGGGCCAGGGTCCCTCTCACCCTCCCATCTTGCCTCTGAGCCCCAGTAGTCTTGTTCCCAAGATGTTTTTCATACCCTTAAACCTTCTCCAACCCCATTACTAGGGTACTACTGTTCTCCTAAGACTGCTCAGAGAGTGAGGACCACAGAGTCACAGTCTACCTGCTACTAGAACTTCACTGATCCCCTTCAGCTTTCTGGCCTGCCCAGTGCTGCTGCTGGCAACCAGCCTTTGTTCAAGCACAGTCCCAGTGCCAGCTCCACTGGGGCAGCCGAACCAGGCTTAGCAAGTGACCCTTGGACCATGCTAACTCCCCATCACTGTTGTGAATACTTTGACATGGGCCAGAGGAAAGATGAGTCAGGGCCATACCTGTTTGGATTAAAATATTTTACATGGACAGGGAACTATCTCAAGTGACCAGTATAACATCTCTGCCCTTTAATTGCTTAAAGATAATACTGTCCATATGCAAATGATTTACTCATGTATTTGTTTACAAGTAGTTATGAAGCACTTTGTATGTCTCAGACAATCTCTAAGGGATTTGTAAATGCTAAGGTATTTCTTATTTGTAACAATATTGATAGAGGTACTATTTTTATCCTCATTTAAAATGAGACAACTTGGGCTGGCCAGATAGTTCAGTGGAGCAAAGAGCCTGCGTAGTCAGAATGCAGAGGCTGGGGTTCGATCCCCAGCATGCCATGCTGGCTCCACCCTTGGGGTGCACTCAGATAGTGACTGAGACTGGGCATGCTGGTGCACGCCTGTAATCCTAGAGCTTGGGAGTCTCAGAACAGAATCACTATGAGTCCAGTCTATGTAGTAGTGAGACCTTGTAGACTGTGTACTAAATACATACATACATACATTAATTAATTATCAATTAATTAATTAATTAAATGCTACAATTGAAGCACAGAGAGGTTCAGAACTTTACACACAGCTGCACACCAGGAAATGGCAGTTCACCCAAGGCAAAGCTGTCTACCTTCCCCATGTGTACCAAGCTGCCTGCACAGGGCATATATAAGTTAACAGCAAAATAAAGCACATGGATAAAAACTAGCAGTAGTTTATGTTCTGGTTACCATTGCCTATCCTGAGGCTCCTTGAAAGGAGAGAATAAGGAGCTGTTTCTAGTGGGGCTGAAGGAAATGGTGCAAAAGCAGAGTTTTCTCATTGACTTCATTGGAACTGAAAGAGAAGTGTAAAATGAGTAACTTCTTGCATTGTAGGTCATTGTTATTTACAGCCAGAATAATTTATGGTGCTTCCTAGGCAAACAATGTGCTGATAAATTGATGCTTTTGCACCTGTGAGTGTAGAAGGTCCTCTGCTCCCTCATTGTTTGGCTATTTCTTTCTTTCTTTCTTTCTTTCTTTCTTTCTTTCTTTCTTTCTTTCTTTCTTTCTTTCTTTCTTCCTTCCTTCCTTCCTTCCTTCCTTCCTTCCTTCCTTCCTTTTTCTTTTTTGTGGCGGAACTGGGGATTGAACTCAGGCCCTTGCATTTGCCAGGCAAGAGCTTATTCTACTGAGCCATTTCTCCAGCCCATTTGGCTTTTTCTTGATAACCCCAGGAACTGCTGACTTGATGAAAAGATACCTTTCTTTTCTGCAAATTGACATCTTAGCATTAGTCATATGACTAGAAAATCCTTATTGGTTAGAATTAAATTAATCAAAGTTTTAGAGTGGAATATCTCTAATCAATACAGAAGCAACAGTTAATGATCTAGGACAATAGTTCTCTGCATGTGGCCTTGATCATCAGGATCCTGTCATCTGAGAACTTGTTAGAAAAAAAATTGTGTGAACCTTTTGTATCAGATAAGGTCATTCAGGTACCTTCAGGGGTTATCCTTTAACCCTGTACTGCACATTGTAGATCCTTTGCCAGTGTCAACCTTGTGGATGAGTCATGGTCATTGTTTGACCAATTAGCTCTCTGTGAAAGCCTGAAAGAATGTTTTCTCTCCATGTGACTCTCCTTAGATACACTATATATCATCAATCACTTTCCTTGGTGGTCCCATAATCTCCTTGATCAGAAAATTTGGTACATGACTGAGTCACATGATATTACAGTACAGGTTCTCCTATGTCCTGAATCCTCAATGACCTTGAAAGTCCGGGGCCAATGTTGGCTGACCTTGCAGCTCTTCTTTTTCTCTAATTTTTAATCTGCAAACTTAGGTTGCTAACCCTCCAGAACAGAAGCTTATTATTACCCTGCAACATATGCAGTTTAGTTTACCCTATCTGTCTAAGTATCAAACATTTTAGACATAACATGGAACAGTTATTTTCCATCAAGTATTGATATGTTAAACTTTAACTGAGCTATGAAAGGCTCAAGACAACAACTTCAGATTACCCACTACTATTGTGGACTGCTGGACTGTGTTGGATTGTTTTGCTGAATTCATGCACCTATAGTATTTAGATGCTAATAGAATACCCATCTCTGACAGGACTAAACAAAAAAAGGGGATACAAAGGAAGTACCATTTTGTATTTGTATGTGAGACTAGTTAGGATAGATATACAGCTACTTTCGCTTAATTCAATGAGTACAAAGATATGTACTAATAGTGTTGGGACAGGATATCTTGTCTGCTTCTTGTACTTATGAAAAACCACTGAGAAGATAACAATGTACAGTATATTAATTATTGAAACTGTCCTATTAATCAAAAAAATAATAATTTTGTAACAGCGAGGTTAACAGTGGGAAGATACTTTATTGAAATATTCTTGGAAATGAAACTAAAATTGTGAAAATAAGCTTTTTTTAAAAAAAAAAGTTTAATTACAAAAACGAAAAGAGGAAATAAAGCTACCTGGACAAAATTAGAAAAACAAAATCGTGTGAACCACTCTTTACCTGCCAAACCACAAACAGTAGTTTTGGGCCTAGAAGTATGTGTGTTTTTACAAACCCTCCAAGTTTAGGGCAATAGGTCTTGAAAAACATAATCAAATCTAGTGCATACACAATTGAGAACATTTTATATTGATTCCTTGTCATGAGCAGGATTTTTAAAAGCAGACACAGAATCAAAACTTGGCTCTATAATGTACTGCCTACACGATCTTACATGAGTCATCTAACCTCTAAGTCTGCTTCCTTATCTATAATATGACAAGAGTAAGACCTGAAATATAGGGTACTATCTGATTAAATAATATCATGTGTGTGAATTCTAACAGTACATGGAATATGATCAATGAGGAAATGTTTGTCACTGGTATTACTACTATCATCATTACTGGGCAACAGCATTTAATAAGAAATATTTTTAAAGTGAAAAGATTGTGAATCACAGATGGGAAGTTTAAGGCAGAAATAGGGACTCCAGTTCAGCAGCATAGAAATCTCCAAGTTAAGGTTTTAGCTTGAATCCATATGCCTGATACAGTAATGCCCATCGATAATCCCAGCACTCAGCAGGCTGAAGCAGAAGAATCACTGTGAGTTTGATGACAACCTGGGCTACAAAGTGAGTTAAAGGCCACTGTGAACTACATGATAAGACCCTATCACACACACACACACACACACATACACACACACACACACACAAATGTGGCTGCCTGCTCAAGTCTTACTCCATGTAGCTGTCTATTGAAACCTACAACCTCCATATTCCAGATCCCTGGAATGTAAATATAATCCTTCCAGTCAGATTATTCTCCCAGGAAAGCTTGCCAGAGTATAAGTGGACCAGGGTCATGGAGTAGTGAAGAGAACAGGTTGTGCACAGAGGGAAGGGGCCCATTCCTAGGCTCACTCAGATCTCCTCCCTCGCTATCCTCTGTGTTAGGCCCACATCCTCTGCAGCCACTATGGCCTCCTTCCTGTCATCTGCTCTCTTGTTCTTTGACACACATCCTCCCTTCCCATTCTTCAGCCACCCCTGTTATTGCCCAGTGGGCCCATGACCAGAGTGGCCATGGTGTCAGGGATGGAGGTTACACACGGGCAGAGCAACGTGGACTCCCAGTCACATGATTTGATCCGGCTACAGCCACTGCTGCCAGCAACAGAGACCAACACTGAGTCCCCAGGATGGCCTCATTCCTTGGGGTGATCAGCCTGCAACCTGGTGGTAGGTTAATTATATTGGACTACTTCCATTGTGGAAGGGACTGAACTTTGTCCTCACTGGCATAGACACACATTCTGGACATGGATTTGCTTTGCTGCACAATATTTCTGCCAAAACTACCATCCATGGATTTACAAAATGCCTTATCCACTGCCATGGAATTCCACACAACAATGCCTTTGACAAAAAAACACATTTTATAACCAAAAAAGTAAATCAGTGAGCTCATGATCATGAAATTCACTGGTTTTATCATGTTCCTTAACACCTGGAAGCAGCTGGATTGATAGAAATTAAAATGGTCTTTTAAAGGTACAATTACAGTGCCAGCTAGGTGGCAATAGTTTCCAGAGCTGGGGTAAGGTATTTCAAAAGGCTGCATATTAAATCAGCTCTCACTGTATGGCAATTGTGTTTCCCATAGCCAGGATTCATGGGTCCAGGGATCAAGGGGTAGGAGCAGGAACAGTACCACTCACCTAGTGATCCAGTAGCAAAACTTTTGCTTTCCGTCCCCACCCTTATGTTCTGCCAGACAAGAAGTCCTAGACACAAAGGGGGAAAGGCTTCTACCAAAAACCACAGCAATGATACCATTAAGCTATAAGCTAAGATTTTCTCCTGGTCACTTTGGTCTCCTCATGCCTCTGAGGAAACAAGCTAAAAAGGGAATTACAGTGTTATCAAAGGCGATTGACCCAGACTCTCAGGGGAAATTGGATTATTACTCCACAATGGCAGAGAGGAAGAGAGTGCAGGAGATCCTTTGGGCTGCCTCTTAGTATTGCCATGCCTGTTATTAAAGTAAATAAAAAACTACAACACCCTAATAGAGGTGCAATGACAAATGGCCCAGGGCTTCAAAAATAAAGATATAGGTCATACCACCAGGAAAAAAAACCCCTCGGGACCTGTTGAGATACTTGCTAAAAGCCAAAAAAATACAAAATGGGTAGTAAAAAAAAAAGTTAGTTATAAATATCAGCTATGACCCCATGATCAGCTATAAAAATAAAAGATTACAATCTATAATATAATATAGATAGACATAGTACCAGTTCTTCTTCTTCTTTTTTTTTTTTTTTTTTCTATATTTTAGGGAAGAGTCTACAGGGGTTCAGGGTCTCTCACTACTAGATCGAACTTGTAGTGATCTGCTTGTTTATAGCCTCCTAAGAGCTAGGATTACAGGCATGCACAACTGTGCCCAATCTCAATTGCTATCTCAGCACAGTGGGGCAGGCACAGCAGGTCCAAGGATCAAATAAATCCCCAGCCCCTGTGCCTGCTTGCAGGCACTTTAATCTGCTGAGCTTTTGGCCAGTCCTAGTACCAGTTCTTAAAGATTATATTAAACCAGTGTTAATGTTAAAGCATAAAGCATAAGCATCAAGAAAAAACAACTTACCTTCTATTTTGGTAAGGTTATTACTATGTTTCTGTTTATACACAAGATAGTTATAACAATGTTAGGTGCAATTATATGCATATCTCAATATCTAGAGACCGGTTTAAAGAAATATGTCTAGTTGCCAAGTTGACAAGGGGTAGACTATAGAGGCTGACACACAGGGAAGGGGGCCTCATGGCCCAGGGCACGGAGGGAGCCCAGAGTGACTCCACACAAAAAGCGCATATAAAGGGGTTGAGGAAGGATTTCACATTCCACTGCCTTGGAGGAACTTCACTCTTCACAGTCAGTTTGGACAACATCTCCTGGATTCCAGCACAGACTCTTCAGCCTCTGGCCTGGATCCTTCAGCTTTCTGTCAGTCTTCCATCGCAGATGCATAGGCCAACTGATAGAGACTTGCACAGAACCCTGCAGTGAGCTTCAGACCTTGGGCTGAATGCTTCAGTCTCAGGTACACAGCTAACCTCTGCATACTTCCTTATCCAACTCTGTGGCTGACCATTGTAAGCCAATCTCATAAGTTCTTATACATTTATACACCTTGTACTACATCTGTTCCTTGTATTATATCTGTTCCTCTAGTAAAACCCTGACTAATACAATGTTGAAACCTACAGCCTCCACATTCCTCACTCTAAAGATCCCTGGAATGTAAAGATAATCCTTCCAATCAGATTCTTCTCCAACTAAGGAAAGCCTGCCAGAGTATAAGTGGACCAGGGTTGTCATGGGGTAGCAAAGAGAACAAGTTGGGCAAGCATGGAAGGAGGGGGCCCATTCCTAGGCCCACTCAGATCTTTTCCCTTCTGCTATGGTTGTCCCTCCAAAGCCTTGTGTAAGTCATGGGGCAGAAGCAGCTGAAGGAGCAGCATGTGGCTTGGGTGGGGTGGGACCAGAGGACCAGGGCAAGGCAAGGGGTGGGTCCAGAGAGGCATGAACCATTAAACTGATAGCATGCACTCTGCCCCCTCCCCAGGCTTGAGGCATCTCTTAGAGGTGTGGAGCTCATCATGCTGGACACAGCAGTCCCCAGCCTCTCCTCCCTGTAGTGTGGGGTGGTGGTGTCTGTGATTGAGGCAGTCTCAGGCAGAAAGAAGATGTTTGGAGAAGGCAGAGGTGCCATCCCCCTTTTCTGAACAAATAAGGCTCCAAGGTCTTGCTACGTAATTCAGGCTGTTTTGAACAACGAAACTTCCAGTAACTATGAGCTAAATAAACCTCTCCTTCCCTCATTTTGAGTGTTGGGTATTTGTCCCAGCAATGAGTAACACACCTTCCATTCTCTCTGTTGGGCCCACATCCTCAGTAGCCACTATGACCTCCTTCGTGTCATCTGCTCTCTTGTCCTTCAACACACATCCTCCCTTCACATTATCCCATGCCGCTTGGAAGCTTCCAATACAAACGGTGCAAAAATGAAAGGAGAGAGAAAAAGAAAGAATCAAATAAAAAATACCAAGCCCAAAACACCAGTGGAACAACTCAGCTTAGACCACACTGATTGTCTCCATTCGTCTGGAGTCAAAGGGCTGCCCAGAGAGAAAAGTCATCATGCCAGTGAGCCCAGCCCATGAGCAGGATCCTTCTTTTTTCTCATCTGAATTCCTAACCTAGGCTCACACACCTTTGCATTTTCTGCTGTATTTATTGCTTTGGATCCAGTCAGCTGATAGCAAACAATGTCACGACGCTTTGCACAGAGGTGATTTAGCAGTTAGGAAGGATTGGAGAGTTGATCTGGCAGAGATGACGGTAATTAAGTATCAGTGGATACATCATCGCCCTTTATATGCATAGCAAACCCCACAGGCCCTAATAAAGATGGCTACTTTTACTGAGTAGTTCCTATGTGCCCAGTACTTTGCAAGGCAGCCACTTTATATGAATCAAATAATTTAATCTTATAACACTGTGAGCCACTTACTGCTATAATACTCGTTTTCAGCTGAGAAATTTGAGACACAAAGAAATGAAGACTTCATCCAAAGTTACACAGAAGTCAGTGGCAGAGCCTCAGGTTGGACTCAAGGACTCTGACCTGAAACTCTATTGTTACAGATCATATCTAGATGTACTCCAATGCCTCATATAGTCACGTCTGGGGCTTCGGGGAGCCGACTGGCTGAAGATGTGATATTTTCTGTGGACCAGTCCAATAGTGAGCTTATAGGTAAATGTGACTTGGGAGGTGAAGCCTGATTGGAGGAAGTGGATCATGGGGGCATGGGCTTGAAGAGTAATCTTCCCACCCCATCCCGCCATTCATACTCTGCTTCTGTATCACCATGGTGATGTAAGCCGCTCTTCTCAGCTCTCCTCCTCCACCCCCCTCTGCCACACTCTCTTTCTTTGGAGCTAGATGACTGTGAACCAAAACATGAACCAAAGTGAACCTTTCATTCCTCCAGATTCCACCCCCTTAATCATGTGCTTCTAGAAAGAGAAGGAAGAACAATGAAAACCTGAGGTTGAGCAGGTACCCACGGAGAGCCAGGTAAGGGTGTTGCTAGAAGGTTTGGGAAATGCCCTGGTTGAAGATCCAGGATGCAACTTTTGTAAAGAGAGAGTAGCACTAGCCTTGGAGCCCCCGGATGCAGAAAAAGAAAAATAATCACAATGCAAAGAAAGAACTGAGTCCTAAAGAACTAAGCAGAAGATAAGTTGCTCTATTTGTAGCTACATCCAGAATCATACTAGTAAAGAACAGGTACTATGCCTAGCTAACTTAAGGAACAAACAATTCTTTGAATGGATCTTTATAACATTGATAGAAAAGACAGAAACAAACAAGGTAGAATAAACAAGGCCCAAGGAACAAGAAATACACTGTGTTAAACCCAGAGAACAATCTGACTGACCATTAATTACCTCCTATCTTTGATTCTGCTACTACAGTTGTGAGTTATCAGGAATAGGGGCATCAGATTTGTCAAGTTTAGGTGAAGAACAAGGCCCCACTCAGCTTCTAGAGAGCTCTGACAGAATCCTCCCTTCTATCAAGAGTCATAGAACATAGGACCCTCTCCCTGTTCCTCTCAAACCCACCAGTCCATAGCAATTGCTAGGAGTGACTTGAACAAAGACGCCCATGGGCCTAACAATTGACAAGTCTTTATGTGGAAAAACAGAGAGAGCTGGCCAGGTGTCCATGATAGAGAAGAACAAGCAGACCTCTTATTTTGTTTGATAATCTAGCTTTATGGATGTCTTCTGTCAAAGTCTATTTCCTTGGGGAGAGGGTCAGTGTCTCCTGCCCTGTAAATGGGTTCTCTCAGGAGAATTCTTGAGTCCTGGTGCCATCCAGATGACACAATCCTTGGTGTGGTGAGCAGTGTCTCGTCAGATGACCAAATGCTCACAGATAAACAGGCTGGAACAGTGTCTGCCCAATGACCATCGGGAGCACACTGCTATTTTAAGTATAAAATAGATCCCGGAGAGAGAGTAGCAACCGAAGTATGCGCCAGACAAGCAGAAGCATTGCCTGTCTTCTGGCCACTATGAGCCAGAGGAGTCACCATCACCACCGGATTTGTTTTCCCTCTGAGCAAAGGCTCATTATGCATCCAAATTTCTTTGCCTCCCGAGTGCTAACCTCAAGATTAGGGTGTAAATTCCCATGCACAGCAGCCACTGGGCTAAACTTGAAACATTTCTGTGATTATAGGTTCATCTTTTTGCTTATTTCCTGTTTGACCCTGAAAGGTCAGGTAGTAAATTATTAAGCAAGACACTGCACACATACTAGTTCCTTAACAAATCTGACAGCTGAAACCAAGGCAGATAGATACGTGTAGACTTTGAGGACAGAACAATTATTACTGTGAATGTGAACCCTACAGCTGATGGCAACAAAGGGAAACTTTTAATGGGGAAATTTAATTTTGCAGGCAAAAACCTTCAGAAAATTATGAACTCAATAATTTGATTTAATCATTTGCATTTGAATTACTCTGCATGAGGGACACACTTAAACATTTATAAAATTAAGATGCTGAAATTAATGTTTAGCTATTGTAGAAGTGCTTTTAATTGTCCGACTGTAGCGCATAATTAAATAGCAATTTTGAACATTACAGGATGGGACCTCATTCAGTGCAACTGTGTCAAGCCCAAACGTGGAAGTTATTGGACATAAAGTCTGTGAACTGTGAGCCCTCTTGTGGCCGTTGGGCACAGTTGCAGCCAGGGCCTCACCTCTGCCCTTGGAGTCCTGGAGGTGTCAAGAGTTGGTGGACAAGGCCTGCCTTTATCTTCAGGCCAGTACTCTTGACTCCAAGAGAACTTTCATATGTTTATAACATGCCTTCAGGGTACACCTGTAATCCCAGAACTTGGGAGGCTGAGGTAGAGGGGTCCCTGAGAATTCAAGACCAGACTTAACTACATAGGGAGATTCTATCTCAGAAAAAGGAAGGAAAGAAGGAAAGGAAGGGAAGAGAAGGGAAGGAGGGAGACAGAGAGAGAGAGAGAAAGAGAGAGAGAGGCCTTCTCCATCAGGGTATGCTGGGGGACAGCAGGGGGAGCTGAGACTGTCCAAGCCCCCACAAAAGTGTATCCCACAGTATCACCTTCAGTTGCCTCAGTTGCCTTGATGGACAGCAGCACCTGTTCTTTCACCAGAGCACCACCTGAAGATGCTAAACAGCAGGCTCCAAGAGACTGCAGCTGGCTAAAGGTCTCTCAGCCTTCTGATCTGATTTCTCAGAGACCCCTTTCCTTGCCACACTGCATAAAGCCACATGGCAACCTGACCCCTACACAAAGTCTTGCTGAATACTCTCTCACCTCTTTTGACCTACTACATATAGGTCATGTGATTTATACACTTCCCATACTGAATGGAAACTCGAGTCCCTGAGCAAAGGTGTTTAGTTAATATCCAAGGAGCCAGGAATGATATTAGCAATGTCTGTGACTGAAGCTCAGGCTCAGGCTAGCTGACCCTGGATTCACTAGAGTAGCACATTGCCTTTTCAGACTCAGCTGTATACAAGCTCCTCTATATCCAATGGGGCCACTGACCCTTCACTCTGTACTCAGAGCTAAATTCTGTATATTTCCCCATAAATTCCTTCCTCCTCCTGTTATTCAGTGTCTTGGAAATGAGGCATTACTTGCCCGCCAGTCGCACAAGCCAGAAATTATAGTGCATCTTGACTTCTCTACATTCAAAGAACTCCTTCCTCTTCCATCTGCAGCTAATGAGCACCAAGTCCTGCTCATTCCACCTCCTGAGGAGCTCATGCATGTGCCAGCTGCTCTCCATCCACCCACAGTTTCCATGTGCAGGTCATGGTCGTGATTCATCTGTTATGGCCAAAACTTGGCAGCTGTCTTTCCTGGTTCCAGGCTGCAATCTGACAATGCTCTCAGAACCATGCAGACTCCAACTGTCCCTCTGTCATTTAGACCTCTCCTTATTCAGCTCCCTATTGCTTTCTTGGGAAAACCCTAAACAGTGAACGTGACCCCCATGCCTGCCTGACCTACCCCTCACACTGCTTGACCTGCTGCAGCCTACAGACCTTGCAGAGAGGCCCTTCATGCCCACCATTCCCAAGCCCCTTTCATGCATGTTAGCTCACTAAAATCTCACAAGTCTGCAAGGTAGATATTGGGAGTCTCATTCTCAAATGAAAGCAGGTTTAGAGAGGAAAAAGTGACTTGCCTGAGTTTCCAAGGTCTTCTGCTCTGAAACTTATTGTTCTTTCTTCCTCATTCTCCAACTCCCTACCTGTACTATCAGCATTAACACGCTTCTTAGCATCCACTGTGTGCAGAGCACCATGCAAGACCGACACCAGGGTCCTTCCTCTTCTTCTATTGAACACCACTAAGAATGCTCTAAATCACTGTTGCTCATGCATAGTGAGCAAGATCCTATTCATAGGACACCCAAACCCAGGACCTAACTTGCCTGCATCTATGACAAGGAACAGCCCTGATGGGCACCCATGCTCTTTTTTTGCTTCCTCTCTGCCACCTTCGAGGAAGTACACATATCTAGAGCATTGCTAGAGCTCTCTGTCGCATGGAAAATAAAACAGGAAACAATGAGCTTTGTATCCTTTCTGGCTTTTCAGCCATCTATGGGTCAAAAACATACTGTTTTTTCATTTTTTCAACTAGAAGACCGATTCTATCATCATGCAAATCCCTCACCTTATTAGCAAGTTATATTATAAGCTATAACCAGACTTTGTCCCAAGGGTGCAAGATGACAGAGGTTTCAGATCTAACTTGCACCAAGTTGGAACATGTACCTGAGCTCTTGTAAAATCCCACTAAGGCAACAGCCACTTGGGGAGGAGGGGCACCCCCCAATGAGAAGACTATTCCAGGAAACGGCTCACCCCCCCCCCAAGTGCTGTATTACATTAGTTGCCATGGCAGCCCTACCCTTCAAATTGTGAAAGTCTGGCGAACAACATCATGCTGATATTAGAGAAAAAGGCAGACTCAGCCCCAAGGGTGAGGAAGAATGCAATTTCTTTGAAAGCCTGTACCCATAGAGTCAGCCACATCATAAAGAGACTGGGGAACAGTAAATATGAGCAAAAACTCCAAAGATTTACCTAATTTTCACCTAACCAGGCTTTGTGAAAATCCAAAATTATTCTTTTTCCATTTTTACTAGGGAATGGTTGCTTCAAAAGTATTATTTTGAATAAATGAAAAAATTATTTTTATAAAATTGACTTCTAGATGCATACAAAAAATTTATTCCATAACACTGCTGAGAAAACTAAAGAAGCTCTGAAGGCTGGTTTTCCTAACATATGTTGTGATTAGGGCATCCATGCACTTCTGGGTTTCTTTGCCTAAAGTCTCTTCTTGCAACTTTGCATGGAGCCTGTGCCTTCTCAGTCACCTGCTCTTGTTCATGAGACTCCTTAGCAAAGAAGCTCCCTGCAGCTATGCTTCCTCAGCAGTGGGCTCCATGCATCCTCCTTTATGGCTGAGGTGAAATTATTCTTTTGATTTATACTTTGCAGTTCTTTGTTCAGATTCATCCCTACTGCACTTCTAAGACCTGCACATTCCCTGGTATATAATAAGATATAACGGGTATGATTTATTTAGCCTTTAACATATGAAAGTTGTCATTTAAAGGTTTTTTTTTTTGTACACTCTCCCATTTACCCACTCCTACAACCCAGTGAGAGGTGCTGTCAGAAGGAGATGGCCTATCTCAGGTCACATGATCAGTACACGATGAAGCTGGCCTTTGAACCAAGGAGCTTTCAAATGTGTGGCATCCAAATCCAGCACTCAACATTTAGTCTCCGAATGAGCAAGTGAAGGAATGAAGAAGAGAAGAAAGTGAATTGGTGCATACAGCTTAGAATTTCAGGGAAAAACAAACATTAAACAGGTATTCAATAGGCTGCCCTGTAAACATCTGATGGAGAACCCAAATCTAATTACAAGCTTCAAGAACGTGATGCAAGTGGCATTTATTTAAGTGACAGCATGCGGTAGGGATGGGAGTTGGGGGGAAAAGCCCACTCACAGGCAATCTCTCAGTAGCACTGGAAACATAAAAGACAGTCTGAACACAAGAGTCAGAACTCAGATTCAAGATAGTGTCTCCTTCGCATGGTGTGGAAAGCCCAATAATTTTCATCTCCTTGTCCCAGGCTGCTTGTTTTGCCCTAAGAGTAAGAAAACGTGTTCTCTTCATTCTTTACCCTCACAGCTCCAGAAAAAAATAAATGCAGCCTCTCTACAAATGAGTTAAGGACAAACTTCACGGCACTACCTGGTGACAGAATTAAGAGTAAACTTTCTCTTTTTCTTAATGTATTTGGTTGTTACAGGGTCTCATTGTGCAGCTTGGACTCATAGTAATCCTCCTGCTTTCAGCCTCCCTCGCGCTAGGATTGCAGGCATATGTCCCTATACCCGGACTCTGGCTGGGGGCGGGGCTGGGGCAGCATGCGGTGTCAGAAATTGAACTGCAGTCAGTGCACTTTCCTAAGCTATGCCCTTTAGTCCGCTGAGCAACCTCACTAACCCCCAAGAGTAAACTCTCTATTGGAGCGTTTCCTTTCTCTGCCGCAGATACTGAATCATTCAGGTGGGTTTGGTTGCTTCCCAAGATTTTGAAGTCGATGAACTCCAAGTAGGAGGTTTAATCATGTTCTTGCTGACTAGAGCTTTGTCATAGCAACACAATAATGTCCTTACTAACTCAGGTGCTTGAACAAAGCCATGACTACTACTCAGAGCCACTGTCTGCTGGGTAGAGCTCTTTCTGCTTCCTTCATGTGTCCCAGCAGCACTTTGAGTTTCTGGAACCAGTTCACAAGGTCAGAAAAGAGGGACAAAGAGAGCCCGGAGTGTGGGAAGGATATGGGCAAATATTTCCCACTTCACCGCAATAAGCATTTTTTTTTTTTTTTTTTTGTCTTTTTTGAGACAGGGTCTCACTGTGCAGTTCAAGCTGGCCTTAAGCTCACTTTGTAACTCAGGCTGGTCTCGAACTCACAACAATCCTCCTGCCTCAGCCTCCCTAGTGCTGGGATTACAGGCATGCGCCACCACGCCCGGCAAGCATTTTGAGCCCCTAAGGGCAATCAAATATTATTTTAAGGCCTGGAAATTAAAGGGCAGTGGAGCTTCTGGTCCACCTACAATGCCAATGTCATCTTGTGGATGATGAAATAGCAATATATAGGAGCTGAATGTAAAACTTAGAGTCCTTGGGGTAGCTGCCAGACCCCAGGAGGGCTTCATGAAGGAGACAGATACAGCAAAGGTATTCAGGCAAAGAAAGATGAAGAAGCAAGCTGAAGCATGAGCAAATGGTGGAGATGTAGCACAGCAGATGGGCCGTGCTCAAGCATGAAGCATGGTGAATGTAAACAGTGCAGGAGACCATACAGAAAGGCAGCCAGAGCCAGAGCAGTAGGGAGCCTCAAAAGCCAATTTGCACCATGTCCACTGCATAAGAACACACCACTGAATTCAGTACTGAAGCCACCGCACTGACCTTTATTGTAGAGGTGTTAACATTCTCTTATTACACACCTTAAGTATTTTAGCAGGTTGAGGAAAGGAGATGAGTCATATAGTCAGATATTTATCCCAACCCTTATTTATATTCTTTTCTAAAAGAAGGTGGCCATCCACTCCTATAAAATCCTAGATGATGGAAATCAAAAGGATTGCTTTTCAGAGAGATGGCAGAGCAGTTGACAGAAGGTACAAGCCCCAGGAGGTGTCTCCTTCCAGTCTGCACAGTTATAATGGGAATGTGTTGTTCTTGTGGAGGAGAAATACCTTTCTCTTCAAATAAGAAAACAGCCAGCTTTTCCTTGGAGTCGAGATGTCTCAGTACAGTTGATACTGAAACATTCTAATGAAAACTGATGTGGCGGCTGATCTACCAGTTCATGTCAATTCCAAATCCTACACCACCCGCAATATTTGAAAACCAGATGATTCACTATACTACTCGGTTCACAAAGGCTTTTGAAATAACATTTCAAACTTTTTAATATGAAGAACATAATAAAGAAACATCTTGCTGTTAAACTGCAAAGAAAAAACACAACTTAATTTATTTTAACTTTAAGAGTTGAGGTTCTTGGGATATTATCTTCATACAATGAAATTCACAGTTTGGGGGTATTTAGTTCACTGGTATTTTATATGGTCCTGTAACCAACATCATACTTAAGATAAAGAACATTTCATTAACTCAGGAAGTTCTCTTGCTTTTTTTATTCTTTGTTTCCTTTCTCTACCCCAATCTCTGACTGATCTGACTTCTGCCCCTTTAGTTTGGCCCAAATTCTTAAAAACTAACAGAAGAATTAAAAATGAAACTTCAAGTATTGAAAAAATGCATGAGGGGAAAAATAGAAATAAAAGCTGATATTTTATTTTTGCCTTTGTTTTATAATATAGTGGTTAGAAAAGGTACTTGTACACTTTGGACTCAGGGAAATTATAGTGATTTTGTGAGTCTTATTTTGGTTATATATTGTGTCTATCGTATGGACAGTTTTCATACATGCAAGGTGCTGGCAGGGATGCATTCTTCCTGTTTAAAAATAATAGGCATCCTCCATCAGCTGATATACTAATGTATATGTAATAGATTAACATATTAATTATATTTTAATGTTTTTAAGCCTGTAAATATATTTTTAATCTCACTTAATCATTAGAATAAGCTAAAAGACTGTATCAAAAAATATGAGGACCAGGCAAATAGCTCAGGGGATTAAAGCATCCACTTATGCAAACTCAGCAGCTGGGGTTGGATCTCCAAGAGTTCCATGACAGCCCCACCCCGCAGGGGTGCCCTGAGATGGTGGTTGAGACTGGGAGTGGTGGCACTCACCTGTAATCCCAGCTTTTGAGAGGCTGAACACAGGCGGATCACTACAAGTTCGACCTACATGGTGAGACACTGTAGACCCTGTAGACCCTGTCCTAAAGAAAACAAGATGCAATCACTCAAATACAACAAAAGTTTATTTTCTTAGACTTAGAAAATACCCTGGACAGAAGGCACAATTACTCAAGCACTCAGTTTTTTCCACACTGAGAGTTGCCCATTCCAAAAGGCCAAAAGCTGAAGTCCAGAGTTATGTGCTGCCTTGACATCTGAGTTAAGAAAGAATGGAGTGAGCTCCTTAAAGCTGTGACTCAGAAAAGCCTAACATCATTTTGATTGGAAGCAAGTCACACGGCCACGTCCAGCTGCACAGCAAGTCAAGAAATACAGTCAAGTTGTGTGACTGCTACAGAAAACAGATCAAGCGCAGGAAGAAAGAGCGTGGGGTAGGTTTAGGAGGCAGTTCATTTGCACTGCTGGGCCTGACTGGGCTTTCTCCCAGAGTCAGAGCCCTGCCTTAAGGGGTTTGGGGATGTTTATAGGAAAAGCAAATGGAGAAGTACAAAGGCAGATTTGACTCATTTGATTGGAGGGTTTAATGACATCATAGGTTGCTAAGGGAGTTTAAACATTGCAAGGCTATCAGTTTAAAAAGCATGAGTTATTCTATGGAAGAATCATATTCTTCCATATGAAGTTACACTTAAGGCTATCAGTTATACAAAAGCAGTAAAAATAGGGGTTTATACAAAAGAAGGACTTTTCTGTTATTGGGCTTTCCAGCATGTCAACTTGTTTTTGGTGGACATTCTGAGCAGGCTTTTGTTTGAAATACTTAACTTTCCCCTTCAGTTGAAAAGAAGAGAACACAGATTTTGGTGGGTAGATCATAATTCAAAATTTGCCAGGTGGGTGAGTTAATGTCTCTTTCTATTCCTGAGTATTTCTCACTGTGTATTCTTTATCCTTTATTTATATAATTTTATGCTTATGTTATTTGTCATGTATGTTAAATTCCTGATATCGCTATAACGGATGATCAAAAACTTAGTACCTTAAAGAATTCTTACTATATTGTGCTTCTTAAGGCCAGTACTTTTGCTGGAATAGAAATAAGCTGTTAGCGGGAACATATTCTTTCTGGAGATGTTAGTGGATAATTTATTTCCTTGCATCTCTGATTCCTTGAGGCTGCCGCACTGCTTGGCTTGCGGCCCTGTCCCATCTCCACAGTTAGAAACTGTACCACCCTCAGTATTCACCATCATGCCTTCTCTGACTTCCTTTCACTTATGAAGAACCTGTAATTACTTTAGGGCCACCTCGATAATCTTGTACACATTTCCCTTCTCAAAATTCTTAAGGGATGGGGCTGCAGCTCAGTGACAATGTGCCTGTTTGGCAAGCATGAGGCCCTGAGTTTGATTCCTGCTACCAAAAAAAAGTAAGTGCAACCATATCTATAAAGACTCTTCTGCCATATAAGGTCAGTATGTTCATAGGTTCTGTGAATTATACAGAGACAACATGGGAGCAGCCACTGTTCTTATTATTATGGTCTCATTGGAGATATTATCCTTTAATATTGTCAAAGAGTGTTTCTCCCTTATTTTAATTCTTGGTCCAGAATTCAACCTGGTGTGATGCTAGTATCGTTCATTAATATTTACTTAGTATATTTTTGTCCATCCCTTTGATACTAACCTTTGTGAATTAATCTTTTGAATGGTTTTGTTTAAAACATGGACTCTTAGGATACTAGGTCTGAGGTTTCCCTGTGTTAGTGGAACAGTTTGACCAATTCATAGTTATCAGCTTTATGTATTACCTCATGCTTTATGTCTATCTGTGTCCCTCAAAACTTCATCTATTCATAGGTGGGAAATTTTGAGGGGTCTGGATTAGGATGTCTGAGTGTGGATTAAGAGGGTGTGAGATACTAGGATTAAAGGCATGGATAATAGAAGCCTCACCTTGGGTATGAGTGACACCAATCTATCACATTGTAGCCCAGATGCAATATAAAGGAGTAGAAGTGAGGCAGGATTGCTGCTGCTGCCTGCTACCTTCTGCATTCTCTGTAAAGCCATAGACTATTTCTTTTCTGTCATGCTCCTTTGTCATGCTATACTGCTTTTAAACCAGCAAAGTATGGATTGAAAACTCTACAAACAGCTGAAATAAACATTTCTTTCTTTAACTTTGGGTGTTGACTTTTTATCACAGCAACAAGGAAAGTAACTCAATTATGCTTTGGTACTGAGAGTGTGGCTATTCTTGTGACTGCAACTGTGGTTTAGGAGCCTTTGGAATTGATTTATGGAATTGGGAAGGATTTGGAGATGCCAGCTGCAAAAACAGCCTTGGAATACTAGAAGCTGATCTTGGTGGGAGATTCTTGTCAGAGTTCAGTAAACCACAATATTGCTATAATTTCACTTGGTAGAGCTGCTCAGGGAGAGCTGGAATTGCAGACTCAGGAGGTTTCACTTAGGAACAAGTACCACATGGACTGTTCAACTCCAAAACATGTGTGTTATGCTTTAACAGAAAATTTGTACACATTTTGCTCATGTCCAGAGACTTTGCCTGAGACTGAGATTAAGGGCAGTCACCTGGCAGAAGAAACTTCAAAGCACTCTAGTGATTTGGCTGTGGCATGTTGACTGCTGGGGGCTTTTAGTCAGTCTATGATTTTAAATTTTTTGAACTTGGTAGGAAAAAACCTCTGGTCAATTAATGGGCTGCAAAGATGGAGCAGAGTAAAACTTTGTTGCTAAAATAGAACAAGAAAATAGAAAAAAATGGTTGAGGATATCACAAGAACCAGCAAGACTTTAAGCTGCCCCACCTCAAAATTGCAAATGTGAGAGATTTTGCTTTGAGAAGAAATCTCCAGAGCACCATGCTCCAGAATGGCAGAAGCCAAAGGAAGATGTTCCTCAAGATTTGGTTCATAGAGCTTAGAAATTTAGCAGTCAACCCTTACAGGCAAAAGAGAAATAAGCCTAGCTATTACTCCAGATGGCTGTAGACCTTGGTATCATTTGTAGGAAGCTGGTTTTAGTTTCATGCATAATGCAAAAGTTGAGGAATTAGGAAGGTTTCCACCCAGATTTCAGAAGAAGGCCCACATGACCAAGCAATGTGTCTCTGCCAAGGCAGTGTGTGAAGTTGTGAGAATGAAACAGAAGGTGCAATGGAGACTTCAGAAGGTTGTAGAAACAGCAGTGTGGATTATCTGAGGAAAGTTGCAAGGAGGAAGCAAAGGTGACCGAGGACAGAAGCCAGGAGAGCTTCAGCTACCAGCAGTGCTATACTCGCAGAGTCAACCAAGCCCTACAGAGTTCACACATTGACCCAGATCCTGGACTTAGAACTACGTGAAATAATATTTGCCCAGCTGGATTTGGGATTTGTTTTGATTCCATTCCTTTCTATCTCCTTATTTGTGTCATTTGGAGTGGAAATGTTCATCTAGTGCCATGGTACATTGGCAGTATTCAGCTTTCTTTTCATTAGTACAGGAGCTCATAGCTAAGAGTTTGCCTTAAATATTAGAGGAGATTTTGAAATGGGATTTTTAAGCAATATTGAAACTACTGGGATTTTGTCAACTTTCAGAGATATCCTAAATGCCTTTCAAATAAAGAGAAGTGAATGCATCTAAGTACATTTTAGAAATGGACTAAATACTTTTTGAATAAAGAAAGTTCCAAGGGTACAATATTAGGACTTATATCTAGATATCTCCCCTGCCCTCACAGCTTCATGAATGAAGTTTTGAAAGAGGCGTGTGAATATGGATTAGGGATATGATACTGCAATTATGGCTGTATATAATGGAAGTCCCACCCTGGATATGGGGGGCACCAATCAATGATTGTAACCAGGATGGAATATAAAGGGGTAGAAAGAAAACAGGTTTGCTGCTGCTGCTGCTGCTGCTGCTGCTTCTACCACTTGCTGCCTCTTCATGCTTTCTGCCTGCCCCACAAATCCCTAGACTATCTCATCTCTGTAATTCCCCTCTGCCAAGGCACTCTGCTTTGACACTAGTCAAATATGGGCAGAAGACTCCACAAATTGTAAGTTGAAATAAAGCTTTCTCCCATCCACTAGACATCGCTTATTCCCATTTTTGCCTGTCTTATCTCCAGATTATAGTTTACAAACAAGCAGGTCCTGTCTCTTGGTTTCCATGGCAGCACAAAACATCTCAGTATATAAGTTCTCAGCCATTGTCCCTTCAGAAGGTCCCATGGAGCTGGGAGCAGGTCTGTCATTCTAACTACTACATCTCCAGCACTCAACACAACACTCTGTTCACAGTAGGTGCTCAGAATCAGTGGTTGATGATGAATTACTGTATTAAATCAACAACTTGGGTTCAGCTTAGGAGTGCTTTCTCTAGGCTTCCCTGATGATTCTTCCTTTTTCCATCAACGGTCCTATGTTTCTAAAACCAACCTTACAATTTCATGGAATCAAAAGTTTTTCACCAGTGTGTGAAAGGGTGTATGTGTCTACCAAGGAAAGTAGAGAAGGACAATCGGCTTCTTCCTTGACCTTGCCCACCTGCATAGCTAGAGATTGTCCACAGGGCCCAACAAGACAATTTGCACTTCTAAATAATGAAGCTAAATATTCTATATCATTGCCACCCAGAAGCTCTTCTTCATGTAACTTTCCTGAGAAACTCACAAACAAATGTTACAACATTTCAAAGAGATTTGGCATTTGCTACTACATGAGGATACATAGAATGAATTAATTATTTAGCTATTTTCCATAAAGCTGCTCAGAAATACCTTTGAGGCACCTGCATTTAATTCTGCTAAAGGATTAGCAGTCAGCCTAATTTCTTCTTTTCATATATTGCTAACATTTTCCTGTTATGTTTACTTCATTAAAGTCTATACCAGCATAAAAGATGAAAGAATGTGTTCAATTGTTTTAAAATGCTAATTTCATCAGGCCTATGGTGGCTGCTCAAGGTGATTTCTCCTTCACTGAAGAAATAACTTGGAAAATTTCTGACTCCCAAAGTAAGTGTTAATTCCCCGATTCAATAATTTATGTTAATTTGATCAAAAGTAGTTTGCATTGCAAACCTACAAAGCTTTTACCTTTATTATTGGCAACATAAGGATCTGATCTATGTAAGCCCAGCACTTATTCATCTTGAAGAACAGAGAGAAGTGAAACATGGTGGAAGCTTTGAAACATGGTAACTCAGTGGGCAAGGAAGTTTTGAGCTATACCTGATACCATGGAAAGAATTCATCAGAGTCAGCACAATACCAGGCAGAATCCACAGTTTCCTTGATGGTTCAAGGTAGAACAGGGAACAATGAATTGGGGGGCCCAATTGAACAGGGGACCCCCATTGGAGGGATTCCCAAATGTGAGACATAATAATGTGACCTCAAGAATGGTAAATAGAACCCAAGTGGCCTTCTGGTCCCTGCTTAAAGTCTCACTTTGCCACCGATTCCTTTTCTCCTAATTTGGAAAGTAATAATCATCCCATTATTGAAGTAAATGGAGTGAGTCTTAATAAACACAACCCCATCCAGTGCCTTTGGTCCTAATTGGGTACCACCAGTGCAGTGCAAACATACCAAACCTAGGGAGAAAACTTAAACACCATAAGGGGGTACTGTGAGTCTCTGTAGGTAAAGCATATGTGTTCAGACATGATACAGAACTGTCCTCACCATACATACAGCTAGTAGAAATTGCAGTGATCCAAAGAGTGCCCCTACCCTCATACAGCTAAATTCTAACAAACATGCAAACAAATAAATCATAAGCACTACTCATCAGATTGTGACTGGTCCTGGGGTTAATGTTCTTGGAGGCTACACTAATTTCCTGTCATTGCTGCAATGAATTACCACAAATTTAGTGGTTTAATGAACATTATACTCTTACATTTTTGGGAAGCATATGCCTCTAAATGTAGGTACTCTAAGGGCTTTATTGTTCCAGAAGCTTTAAGAAGAATCTAATTTCTTGCTTTTCTAACTCCTACAGGCTAATTCTATTGCTTGGCTCTTGACCTCATTTTTCATATTCAAACCCAGAAGTGTTGCATCTTCCAATATGTCCTTTTCCTTCTTTTTAGTGGCATATCACCTTTCTTATTCTGTTCCTTTCTCCTCCCTCTTATGAAGACCACTGTGATTTTCTTGGACCATCAAAATCATTTAAAATTACCTACATATCTTAAATCATTTGCTTAACCACAGACATCACTATAATTGAATCATATTCTATTAATTAGTTTTCCTGTTGTTGAGACAAAATATGCAATACATACAATTCAAAAATATTTATTTTGTCTCACAGTTTCAGTGGGTTTAGTCCATGATCAGAAGCCTCCATGGTAGAAATAACACAGTGAAAGGACCAGGCAGAGGAAAATTATTCAAGCGATAGCAGTAAGGAAGTAGAGAATGAAGGGAAGAGTAAGGGACAAGAATACATCCTCCCAGGTCACACCAGCCCACAGTAACTTTCTTCTTAATATGCACTCTGGAGCAGAAGTTGTAGAACTAGGTCGTAACAGATACAGAGTCCCTTTTTTCCCTGTAAGGCAAATGTTATGTCTTGTATCTAGATGTCCCATTAGTGCTTTGTGGGGTCATAGGTGGGGCTTTTTGGGAGTGGCTGAAATCAGTCTCTGATGCTGGGATTAAGGGTTTAATGACAATGGAGTGGCCATCTTTGACAGGTCTAGACAAAAAAAGGGGTATAGAAAGGAAGAATCATGATGTGTGTGTATAAACACTACAGTTAAGATAAATGTGCTGTGCTTCTGCATAATTCTATGAGAAGCAAGATTTGCACTAATAGTGGTTGGACAAGATATTATGTGGGCTTCTAGTACTATGGACAACCATTAGGAAAACAACAAGGTAGAGAGTATTAATTATTGAATCTGTGATATAATTCAGGTATAAAAAGTAAGATAAGTAAATAGCTACACTCTCTTAATTTACTGATAAGAGACATCTGCTATAATAATGTCTGTAAGTATAATATCATGTATGCACCTTGTATGATACCAAACATCATGAAAACAGTTTTCAATGTACTAATCTATCGAGTCTGTCCTCTTAATGTCTCATGGATATTTGTACTTCAATAAAAAAAAAGGATAACTACTACAAAGACAAAAAAAAAAAGGGTGTGTGATTGCTAAATTAATCCACTGATGGCTTTAGTATCACTGTGTGTGTGCATAGTGGGAAGGCATGTGTGTGAGTAGGACCACCCAAGAGGGGAACAGTATTGAAGGAATAAAAGACAGAATGAGCTGCTGCTCTTGTTGCTTCCTGCCTGCCACACCATGAACTGTTTCTTTCCATGATGTCCTCCTGCCATGCCACCCTGACTTTGATTCATGTGGCTACTGACTGTGGAACTCTATACTGAAAAACCTGTTCTCCTTTAACTTTTGGTGTTAGGTAATTTGGTCTCAGCAACAAGAAAAGTAAGCCAGTAAATATGGATTCTAAAATTTAGGACAGCACAAGTTTTCTATCACAGAGGGCTAGCGATGATAATAGGAAGACATGGAAGAAGGAGATTCAAAGCAGAGGATCTGAGACAGGAGAAGGCTCAACATATTTAAGAAACAAATAATCTTGTTAATGGAGCTTAAGTGAAAGAGAGTGGGCAGGAAGCATGGTGACAGAGTGAAGAGGGCCTACATAAGCTATTTGAATTTTCCTGTATTGTATAGAAAGTTACTTAAGGATTTTAAAACAAAAGAGTCACATATTTGCTTTAGAACTTCAAAGATTAAGATCTCTCTGGCTTTTCTGCATAAATCAGATTACTTGGGGACAAAAGCAGAGGTAGAGAGGAAGTGAGAGACTCTTACAGAGTTGGAGAGGGTAGGTGAAAGTGCTTACCCCACAGCATTTGTGGGGACAATGCTAGAACCTTTCAGGATGCCATTGAAAGATGAAACAACCTCAAAGATTTGGCTTAAGTAGTTTCCTTGAGGTAGATCCTGAGCAGCCAACAAGGGCATGTGAAGGTGAGATGTGGAAGGGTGACCCACAGAGGATGTGGTGACTTCTGTAGAGGGTGGGGCTCAGGCCAGCTGGGGACTCTTAGAGCCAGACTGCTCTTCAGTAGGCAGGGCCCAGGACTCCACTAAATCACACACCCAGCTGGGAATTGCTCCAGGATGTAATTTAAGGCCCTCCCAAATGATCCCAATAACCATGGCCAAGTGGCACCCTAGGGCCATGCGTCAGGAAGCTGTCAGTACATGAGAGAACTCGATCCCCAGTGTCCAAGGTGGGCGAAGGTGAGTGGACAGAAAATTCGCATTGTCTTTTATTCTCAGATCTATGCACCTTCACAGAGGAGTGGGTGGGTGTTCAAATGGAAAGACTGCCTTAGAGAACAACAGGTACAGTCCCATGATAACCTACATGTGCTATGGAAGAGCACACAGGAGACCGAAAGGTAGATTTGGGGTGATGGTGGCTGTTCTTATCTATGTTCCTCATGAAACAAAATGAATGCAGTTATTATATAGGGTCCCAAAAATTGCAGAAAAAGAAAAATTGCATGCTAAATTTATTGAGACATCATGAGAAGTCACCTTTGGCCTCTACAATTATAAGAGGTATTCAAAGTGGTGGCCTTTAGCTTCCAGACATTATTAGTACAGAGAACTGCTGCTGGAGTATCCTTGATCATTGAGATGGCTGCTCATGGGTCATTTTCACCTTCTTTTTGAAGTGCTTGCAGTCTATGGATTTTCTGCAATGTATGACATCCTCTAGTGTCCCCCTGTGTGAGTGTGACACTAGTTGTTGAAAAAACATCATACCATTTATCTCTTCCTTAAGTATGTACACATTTTTAATCAGTGTAAGGTAAGCTGAACACCCAGGAGACAGCTGGATTTCTGCTAGTGGGAGTAACTGAGAGAAATATTAATAGTACCTGGCATTTTGCTAGCAACAACTTCCATGTCCCAAATATCCCAACAAAAAACCTGGAATGCAGATGAGGTAAGAGGTGGAAGGGAAAGTGAGGTGTGGAAGGACAATGAAAGGATTGAAATGAAAGGATCATTATAGCCATACCAGGACAAGTCCCTGTGGTAACGATTCACCTGGTGGCTTGCACTTCTGTTGCTGACCAAGGTATACGGGGAGGAATACAGTGCATGGAGGGTAAGTGTAGCTTGACCCTCATCTAGGGGAAAAGAGAGTAACTCATTGGTCTTCACAATGTGCTGCACAGGTCACTTGGGCATTTTGTAATAGTATGTTGAAAGGTATATTAGGGAGGTAGCTCTAGAGAATCAGAGACAGAGAGAGAGAGCCTCATAGGCATGTAAGAGATTTATTATAGAAATGAGCATATGATGTTTTGGAGACTAAGAAGTCAGATGTTCAGCCATACTACAGTTCAGTCCAAGTCCAAAGCCCAGAGAACCAGGGAAACCAGTGGTGCTGTCCACGGAGTCCAAAGGCTCAGAACCAGGTGCTCTGATGGAGAGAAATATGGATGTCTCCTGTCAGTAAATAAAATGCAGAGATCCTGCTTTGCCTCCACCTTTTTGTCCTGTTTGGCTGCTCCAATAGAATGATGGACCAGATAATGGCTATTCACATTGATGACAGTAGATTTTCTTTACTCACTCCACTGACTCAAATGCTAATCTCTTTTGAAACACTTCCACATTCTGAAAGGCTTTATTAGCTATTTCGGCATTCCTCAGCATAGTCTAACTGACATATAAATTTATCCACCCCAGGCAATGACATAGTGTGAAGAGTAGAGCTCCAGGTGATTTAGTACCAACAACCAGATGATCCTTTTGTTTCAGTCCTTTCATCTACCTATATACCTCCCAACTACCCATCCACCCAGCTATGCACCCAATTGTCCATCCTACCACTTGCTGGTCCATCCATCCAACTATCACCCACTCATCTATTCATTTGATTGTTATGATACACCCGATGAGTACAAAATAGGTTTATTGTTCATTAACACAACTAAAGCCTTTCAACCGTTTTCATTTCCAATCACATTTCCTCAAATTCTCTTCATAAAGATGAATTTTGTGTATGTAACTCCCATGTCTCATTTATAATTTCATCTCCTGGACAACAAGTCAAGCCATTTTTCTCCCCGTAGAGGCCTTCTCCTCCACACTATTTGCATTACTTGTGCATGACTAATTAACTTCCCTAATCACAATAAATCTCCTTCAACACTGTCAGTGTTGGGCCAGAATGTATTATAAGCATTGTGATTCCACTTCCTAAAATGTAATCAGGAAATAGGAGCTGAGGATTGGTAATTTTGCCAACAGTATAGAATTTTGCACAGGGAGAGATGAGTACATGAAATTCAGTTCACTTGTGAGTAGGGGGGAAAAACTATCACAAAGGCATAATTTGAGAAAAAAGCATTGTTAAAAATCATGTACTGAGTCTATGAGGACTCTCTCCAGAATTGCGTTTGGAGGCAGGATAATAACTAAAATTTAAGAAGGTCTTACTAAGTGATAGGCTCTTTGCATGAATTATTATTACAATTATTATTATTATTTTGTATTTTTAGGGAAGGGTTTGCAGGGTGTTCAGGGTCTCACTACTAGATCAGACTCATAGTGATCCACCTGTTTATAGCCTCCCAAGAGCTGGGATTACAGGCGTGTGTCACCACAGCCAGTCTCAACTAACATCTCAGGGTGTCCTGGGGGCAGGGCCAGTATGGTAGGCCCAGGGATCAAACCCCCGGCCTCTGCCCTTGCTTGGGGGTGCTTTAATCCACCAAGCCATTTGGCTGGCCCTGTATGAATTATTGCATTTAATTATCACTGCACTAAAAGATAACTTACCTCATTTTTAAAGCTTTATATTTTTTTATCTTAAAAAGAATGAAAAATAATAAAGAACATTAGAAACAATATTGAAAAACAAAATGATAGGAATTTAACAATGGCAGTTACATTGCATATTATTGTTTTCAAAGTAGTTGTTCAGATTACCAGATAAAAGCATGCAAAATTGTTCAAAAGAAAATGAAGTGTTAACCCCATTTTGAGAATAGGAAAAACAGAGGCATTACTCAATGTTGCAGCCAAGCATAGATGGTAAAGTTCAGATCTATGAAGCCTGAGCTCTCACCCACTCAGTTTATATCACAAACATCCCATGATGAATATGATCATCATGTATACCTAAAATGTACCAATAAAATTTTAAAAGGCAAAAGAAGTTTTCAAATAAAATAACACAAGGATAACTAAAAACAAAGAAATGATGCAAATAATAGTTTATCAGATACACGGGCGGGAAGAAATCTCACAGCTGATAAAACTTCACATGAAAAGAAATCATAACTTGTTTCTAGGTTTTTCATGAAAGAGTATATTCAATGTTCATCTTTGTAGGATTTCCTAAAAGGTTTGCAGATAGTTATTATCGTACTAGTTTAATCTGCACTTGCTAGCTGGCCCATTGCATCATTTGCACCAGGCGAGATCAACCGCTGACAGTGCAGTGCTAATAAGAAAAGCCGAGCGAGGCTGGCGAGCAGGGCCTCCTACTCTGCACCCCAGTGTCCGGGTCCTCCTTCTCGTCTCTTTCTGTCTTTATTTCTGAGGATGGGAACATGCTGTTCTGAGGCTGCACACTGGAGTTCCTCTGAGTTGACGAATATAGAAATTTGGTTTGTAGAAACTTCCAACCCCGATTCAAAAGCCAATGCCAAGTCTGCCTCTCCATGTTATTCATTTTCATTGAAGGTGTACTCTGGGGCTTCTAGTTTTGAGAGAAGAAGTTGTAAAACGCTAAACGGTATGCATTCCATTTGGATTAATTCTGAGCATGCGCACTGCTGCTCCACGCCACAGTACACCCACCAAAGGAATTAGCGATGATTAGACACCTTCCTCGTCAAGTGGAATTGGAGAGGTGGTAATTACTCGGAGTCCACTCTTCCCCAAACAACAGAAGTAAGCACAACCTTCCTGGGGATGACAGCCCTCACATCTAAGCGACAGCCAGCCCTGGATCTTCAGTGGCTGTCAGCTCAATTCTTAAAGGAAGTATTTTATGGGATCAAAGCTTGATCTGTCCCATCAATTTCCTGAGTTATAAAACATAGGCAAAATTATGCTTTGAGATACCCACTGATCGAATGCAATGCCGAGTTTCTGTATGTCTTAGTTCAGGCTGCCATGGCAAAGCACCTTGCTTTAGAAAACAGCAAGCAATTATTTCCAACTATCTGCAGCTGAAGCCCAAGATCAAGGTGTCCATAGATTCCGTGTCTGGCTGAGATGGCCACTGGTTCACTGCGTTCACACACAGCAGAGAGAGGGGCTGCTGTGCTCTCCTTTCCTCTCCTTATCATGGGACTCCTGACCTCATTTAAATCTCATGGCCTCCCAAAGCCCCACCTCCAAGCACTGCGCATTAGCTTTGTACTAATTCCAGCTCCCACACAGGAATTAGGGAGGAAGACGCTTCCAGTTCATAACCATAAGCAATAAAATGTCTTTGTCCCCCTCCTAAAACTCAGCTGTAACATCTGAAAACCTGCCCCACCCATACAAATAACACTTTGGCACTGAAAATCATTAATATTCCTCTAAAGGGAAGCTAAACTTTTGAATCAGCTGCAAACTTCTTAGTAATCAGGCCGTTAACACTTACCAATCCAATTATTTAAATATAGGACGACCAAAATTGCTTTTTTGTCAATTTCCATAAGAAATATAAAAATGGTAATTTTATTAAATTTATTCAGTACAAGAATCAACTGATTGAAATAACACCTGCCTAAGTGATATGGGATACTCAGGATATAAAACTGCTGAGTAGTGCTCGGAGAAAACTTTCAAGTGGCTGATGCCACTTTTGCAGTTTTAAAATATCACCTATCCTGCATCCCTCAGTGTAACTTGATGTGAAATGCTCAGAAATCTCCTAGGGATAGTCGCTCCACTCCAATCATATTCCTTGGATTTCCAGGAAATATTTGGATATATTTAGCAAACAACACCCTAAAAAAAATAGCTGGGGCCCAAGGAATTCCTTGATTTCTACTAACAAGGTAGTTAGAGGACAGCAGAGTGCCCACTCTTTTGTTGCAACTGTCAGGGGTTAGATAGAACGTGCTGTACTTCAAAGTGCTGCTAGTGTAGACAGGTCTGTAGGATCTCAGAAAATTCCAAAGCTCAAGGAGACTGAAATCATTTTGCTTCAGTCTCAGTGATTTGCAGCCATTAAACATACAAGAAATAATGATTCTATGGTGCAACTGTTCTCTCTACCTACCTACCCCCTTCCTCTGGAAATTAGTTCAGCATGCATGGTGCCCTTTCTACCTGTATAAAAATGACCACATAAAAGCTGAATAAATATATAATTTGGCCTATAAAAATGAAACGGACTGAAAAGTCCCTAAAGTAGAGCTTGGGCTAACACGCTTTGCTCATTCTGGGTTGTAACTGTCCTTAAACCTGGCTCAGGTCGGGTGTTGCAGCAAAGCTTCCATGTGCTTCCCTCGTGGGCTCCGGACTGCTCATCACCTCCATGTGCTTCTCTCGTGGGCTCTAGACTGCTCGTCACAGGAGCAGCCTGCAGAGCCAAGACACCGTGTGCAAGGAGGTGACTGCCAGTACCCTCCCGACACCACCTCACTGCTTTCATAAAGGCAATGTATGCAGAGATAGGGAAAAGAGAACTTCACACTAAACGGGGAAAAGTTCGAAATAAAACTGGAGCATGAACTCTCTCCTTACTCTTAGTCCTTTCAACAGGCATGATTGCCATTTGACACACAGCCGCCCATAAAATATTAATGGTCATGGCAGCTTATATTCATATTTGCTTTTAAAATAGTTCCATCTGTCAATACAAACACATTCACATTATTCTTGATTTTCTTTTCCTATGTATCAATTATTTTATATCATATATATATATATATATATATATATATATATATATATATTCTATTTTTGTGGTGGCAACAGACACATAACATGAAATTTAACACTTAAAATTTTAAGCATATAATTCAGTAGTATTAGATATGTTCTTAATGTTTTTTAATCATCGCTACTGTCAGTTCCCATAAATTTATCACCATCCCAAACATGTACTCTATACCTACATAGAACAATAATTCCCCATTTCCCCCTGCCCCAAACCCTGCCAACCTCTACCCTCTGTCTTTACATAATCTCCTATCTCAGGCACCTAATATAAATGAAACCATATAATATGTGTCCTTTTTGTGTCTGGCTCACTTCATTTAGTGTAATGTTTTTGGTTTTGTTTTTAACATGCATTAATTTTTCAAGCCGATAGGTTTCATTGGAATATTTCCCTATATCTATATACCATGCATCAGTCATGTTTATCCTCTCTCATGCCCACTTTCACCCTCTCCTATACACCATTCACAGTCCCATTCTCAGGTTACTAGCCTCTTCTACTTTCAGGATTGATTGACTGATTGATCTAGGTTTTTTCCTATGAGACAAAACATGTTATACTTGTCTTTCTGTGTCTGACATTTTTGCTCAACCTGATGATTTCAGTTTTATCCATTTCCTGAAAATTATAGGATTTCATTTTTTTCTGGATCAATAATATTCCACCACATGCATAGATAGTGAAAGATAGACAGACAGACAGGCAGGCAGACACACAGGTAACTATATTTTCTTTATTCATTCATCTGCTGACAGGCATCTAGGCAAGCCTATGTTGAGCTCATGGCATACGTGCCACAGTGGACTGTTTGCTCTCCTTGGGAGCTCTAAAGGTTCAGCCATCACTGACCTAGGCTGCTTCTGTACCTTGACTCTTGGGCTGAGTACTGCCTCAATAAAAATGGGTATTCAGACAGCTCTTTTGTGTGCTAAATTCCTTTTCCTTCAGATATATTTCCACAGCAATACATCTGCATCACATACTATTTTGGTTGAGGAATTTTCATATACAGATTTTCCTAAAGGGCATACTCATTCACATTTCTGACTAAAACGAAGCATTCCTTTTTCTCCATATCCTTGTCAACACCTGAATGGGTTTTTTTGCCATTCTGATTGAAGTGAGTTGAAATCTCAGTGTAGTTTAATTTTTACTTCCCCAATAATTAAAGATACCAAGAACTTTTCATGTACATATTGGTCATTTGTACTTTCTTTGAGAAGTTTATGTTTGAGTCATTTGTGCATTTCTTATTGGATTACTTGTTTTCTTTGTTTTTTAATTCCTTATACACTCTACATATTAATCCTGTCAGATGAACAGCTAGCAAAGATTTTTCTCCCATTCTGTCAGTTGTCTCTTCATTCCACTGATTGTTTCCTTAGCTGTGCAAAAGTTTTCTAATTTGATGTGATCCCATTTGTGGCTTCCTGTTTCTTGAGCCACTGGAATCTACCAACTCTATCAACTCTGTCACAGTCATTGCCTCTACCAATATCTTCAAGTGTCCCCCCCCCCGTGTTTCTTTCTAGTAGTTTCAAATTTTATGCCTTATATTTTAGGTCTTTGGCCCATTTTGAGTTAATTTTTGGGCAAGGTGAGAGACAAAGATCTAGTTTCAATCTTATGCACAAGGTCTAGTTTCAAGCATCATTGTAGAAGAGGCTATCCTTTCTGCAGTGTACGTTTCTGTCACCTTTGAGAAGCAGTTGGCTGAAGAGGCATGGATTTATTTCTGGGCCTTGTATTCTGTTCATGTGTTATGTTTACAGTATGATTTTCTTCAAGGTTCATCCACATTGCTGTTTTGTATGACTAGTCCCAAGGTACCATGACACTGCAAAGAAAGAAGCAGACAGATCCATGGTTTTGCACAGCACAATTTATTGTGTGACTTAATAATAGAGTGTGATCCTGGATGTCAATAAGATCAATTGGATCCTTCAACTTGAGTTATCAAGATATATATATCTTGATAACTATATATATATATATATATGTATTTATACATATATATATATATATATATGAATTAGAACAAAAATGACTTCATGTTCACCTTCCTTCTGCTCTTCCTAGACATGATATATATATATATATATATATATATATATATATATATCATGTGTGTAAATATTATACATGATATATATATCATGTGTGTAAATATTACAATGGAACTCATCAGTTTATACAATTAATATATATTAGTGATTATAATAATTTTTTAAAAGGAAAAGAAACTATTTTATCCTATCTGAAATATATCTGGTTTATCTTAAGCTAATTTTAAAATGTTAGGTACATAATGGGTACCAGGCTCTGGTGGTAAAGCTCCACATACCACTCTAATAATTTTATCCATTTATAGTTTGATGAAAAATTACACAGGAAAAACTTACCGGGATTACTCAGGGACAACCATAGCACTTCTATCTCAAGATGGCTGAAGTCACATCAAGCTAAATCTATGTAAACATATGTGACAATATTATTCATTTTTATGGCTAATTCTCCGTTGTAAGAATTCACCGTATTTGGTTCATCCATTCATCCGCTGATGGATATCTACATTGTTATCTTTTTGTTACAGTGATATATGCACCTACCGTATTGCAGCTTTCAATTGTGTTAGCCCTTTAGGTACAAGTGGAATTCCTGGATAATATGGTAATTCTATGCTTCAGTTTTTGAGGAACTGGCAAACTGTTGCCCACAACAACTGCACCATTTTACACTCCCGTTAGCAATGCACACAGGTTCCAGATCCAAATCTTACATGTGGTCAGCAGTACTTGATATAATATACATTTAAAATACCCATCCCAATAAATATGAGGTGTTACCTCACTGTGCGTTTTGTTGTTCTTGCTTTTGTTTTATAAATTTTATGTATTTGGTACAGGGCCTCCCTAGGCAGTTTGGTCTCACAGTGATTCTCCTGTTTTTGGCCTCCTCAGTGCTGGGATTACAGGCATGTGCCACCACAACAGGTTTTGGTGGCTGACTCCGCACACCCAGGGCAGGGCTGTCACTTGCCTAGGCAGACCTTTAGGCCACTGAAGGATGACTCTGAGGATGAATGATGGTGGGCATTTTTTTATTATTTTATTAGCTTATGAGTTTATTAACTTTCTTCAGATAAATGTTTCTTCGAGTCTTTTGCCAATTTTTGGATTAGGATACCTTTCTCCCTATAGTTCAGCTGTACCAGTTTATTATTAAGTAAATCTTTTCAGGGAAAGGAACGTAAAGTATTGATATCACAGACAGAGCTTGAAGAATTTTTATGATGAGCACATTCAATAATCATTGACTGTAAGGTCCTGCCAAATAGCTCAGTGGAAGAAAGGGCCTGTGAGCAAGCACAGGGGCCGGGGGATCGATCCCCAGGCCTGCTGTGCTGACCCCACCATAGGGGCATGCTGAGACAGCAATTGAGACTGGGTGTGGTGGCGCATGCCTGTAATCCCAGCTCTTGAGAGGCTGTAAACAGGTGGGTCACTCTGAGTCCAATCTAGTAGTGAGACCATGAGCACCCTGTAGATCCTTCCCTAAAAAATAAAAAAAAAAAATCATTGACCATCAACTAACAAAATTTTACTTAGCAAACTCAGATTCCATCTGCGTCTTTATCTCCAACAAAGATTGTTCCTGCCCTGACTACTATCACGTTCATTTAGCTTTGCCTGTTTGGGGGCTTTGGACACCTGGACTGATACAGTATAGTGTGCACTTCTATGTTCTCTTCTAACTTTTTAAATCATTTGTAGGCTTCATTTATATTTTTGTACAAGGTAGTATTTTGTTCATTTTCACTGTTGCATGATATTCCAAATCATATGCTTATTCCATAATTTATTGACCCAACTTGAGTTTTATAAAACTGAGTTGTTTTCAGTCAGAGCTAACATAGAGAATACTTATAATGTCTTTTGCTGATCATTTGTGGTCCTATCAGTGTAGTTTACATAGAAGAGCAGGCTGTTGGATTGCATGGTAGACATTTGTTCATCTTGAGCAGATATTAATAGTTATGAAAAGTTATGCTTTAACTGGGAATGTAATCATCCCGGATAAATATTACACTTTATTTTAGTAATATATTGTATAGATATACATGTTTAAACTCTCCAGTGTTCTACTGAAAAACACTTAGGTTACTTGCAGCATTTATATTTTACATTTTACTATTTTAAGAGTGTTGCAGTAAGTACCCTTGTACGTTATTAGTAAAGCTATTATACTGTGTATTATTTAGTAAATCATAAATTATACAATTTAAATTAAAATAAAACTCTTCAATTACAATCATTGCATACTATTAGCAATTTTACAAGCATAATCACCGGGTAAATTTGCACTGAAGTAACTCTTTTGTTCATCTACTTGTGCACAAAATATTTTGATAGATACTACCAAATTATCCTCCTAAGAAATAGCAACATTTCCACTAACATGAAGTTGACTGTCAAATACCACCTCCTTCCTCCATCCTCAACAACACTGAATTTGTTTTTCCTGTTTGATAGAACAATGGCACTGGTTTGCTGCTCTGATTTGTGCTCTTTAATGATGGAGTGCAGTTCTCACTTTCATCTCTAGCCTGCCACTGCAGTCGTAACAGGAGGAGGCAGCAGCTTAACATGATGGGAGCATGAGAAACTTCCTTTTCACCCTTCCAGCAAGCTCTCCATGAGAGGCTGATAGGAAATTGGCCTCTAGTTTAACTATCAGCCTATAAAACTCTCCGAGACATGAGAGTATGCCATGAGTTCGCCATTCCCATTACAATTCTTCTTGGTGGTCCAGGTACGGGTGGGTTTTAAGCGCACAGCCTGGCTACTTCACAGCTGGCTGCTTGGTTCTCCTTCCAAAAGCAGCTCCCTTCCGTCTGCTGAAGCACCAGGTGATCCCAGCTCCGGTACCAAAAGCAGTGTTGTCCACGAGGACCTGCTTGACTATTGAAGATTCTCAGTTTCCTTTGACTGTGAAAGTCTGAGTTTGGGCCTCTGCCTATGCATGGCACATCTCTGTGAAGACTGAGCGAGTTTCCTGGTTTTAGGCAACCACAAAGTTTGTCATATCAGTTCCCTTACAGCAACTATGACATTGATCTGAAACGAGTGCCTTTGAAAATCAAAAACTTACTCTCTTACAGTTCTGGAAACCAAAAGTCTAAAATCAAAATGTCAGTAGGACTATCAAAGGCTTCAGGAGGCAGAATCTGCCCCATACCTCTCTCCCAGCTTCGGTGTCATCAATAATCCTCAATATTTCTTGGGTGGCAGCTATGTCTCGTAACCCTTGTCTCTGTAATCATCACATTGCAATATTCCTCTGTGTGTGTATCCAAATTTCCCTCTTCCATAAGGATTCTGGTCAGATTAGGACCCATCCTAATGACCTCCTCTTAATCTGATTGCACCTGTAAAGTACCAGCCATGGATGTGTGGAGCTCAGCTGGCGCACTTGCTTGGTATACATGAGGTCATGGGATATAGCTAGAGATATAGATGGTATAGGTATGAGATATGCATAAATATAGCAATAAATGATACAGATATACAGATAAATAGATAATTTTTAAAAGATCCAATCACTAAATAAGATCATGCTCATATATCCGGTATTGAGAATCTTAGAGAAATAAGTCAACCGATAGCAGTTTCCAGAATCTAAAAATATGCCTCAAAAATTTCAGATTTCCCTCCTATTTTTCACCTTGTTATCAAAAGATCTAGTTATTTTCCTAATTAGGGAAACTGACCAGCCACTGTCTTCTTGGGAAATCTGCCATAGGTCTAGCCACTTAGAGAAGCAATCCAAACTCCATGGCATGGAGGCCTTGCCAATCTGATGCTGTCTCATTTCTGCCTCCTCTCTGCCATCTTCATCCCCCAAGCAAGTGCCACCTATTTCATGAATCCTGTTTCAATCACCTCTGTGTGATGTTCTCTTTTGTTCTGCAATCCAGAATCTACTACCTCTATGATTTTCTTCTGCTTGTACCTGGATTTTAATGTTTCTTTCTCCCTGCTAAGAAAAAGTTTCAAGCCAGGAACTGAGGCCTCTGTAAGTACAGTACTGTTGAAGTTCCGGGTAGAGACACATAGATGATCATTTAAGGACAGTGATGTAAGTGTTGAATTGGTCACAGAAGAGTATATTCAACATATTAATCTGTCATATGACCATCAAAATCAGTAGGAACCCCCCTTAAGCAAATATCTTTTTCTGTGGAGGAAACAAATCCTCCTCGCACCTACTCCTAGGACAATAACCAAAGACACAGTGGCCCAGTTGTTCCATGGAAAGAACAGATCCATGATATATTTGTCCTTATTTCTCAAGGACCTAGTATAGCACAACAAGCCCTGATCAGAGTATGTAATCCATTAGTTAACTCCTTGGCCACCGAGCTAGACCTGATACCAGTACATGCTGGCTGGTGACAGGACTTGAAACAGAGCCCAGACAGAGCTGCAAATGTTAAGCATGTAGCAGTGGTCCTTGGGGATGCTGGCTGTTGATGCTGTTATTTGTTCCTAAAAGAAGAGAGAAATTAACTTTAGGCTTAGTCTATGTAGAACTGCATTTCTTTCAGAAGTTTGAATTATATCGCCTGAGGATTTCTTTCTCAAAATATCTCCATTTGGTGGCATCAAGAAAAAAATATGTTTATGTAGGGGGATGGTAGTGACACTGAGTGAGAAGACACTTCTTCAGAGTGGCATGACCACAGGGAAGGGAAGATAGACCCAGAGAGGGCAGCAAGGAGCCGCTTAGGGCTCTACATGCCCACCTCCACCAGGAACTCCTGCCTGCCAGGCTTTCCTCAGTGCTGCCCCCTCAGCACACAAGTCCATTGTGCTTGCTGGTGCGTAAGTCAGGAACAGAAATATCACTCTCTATCCTTAGCCTCCATGACCTCCATGTCTGTATCCAAAACAATATCTTAGAATTTCATCCTCTGGATTGCCTTCAAAGGTCCAGTTATGTCCAGCACCATCTTCATACAATTTTTCACCATTTCTCCAGTTTCCTAAATGTTTCCCCAGTACCATTCCTATGACCTCCAGCACCACTACGAGAGGTCTTTTCAAGATGGAAATCAATTTTGTTTGGCACACACATCCATAAGTATTTCTTAAACTCCTCCAATAGCTTGTCACTGGCATTGAATCAAAAAAGAACCTCCTAGTGAGCCCAACAGGGCCTGCCAATGTCTTCAGACTCAGCTTACCATATTCACCTCTCATGTGCTGCCACACAAGCCTTCTTTTGGTTCCTGTATCATACAGAGTCCCTTTCACCTCAGACCCTTTGTAAGTGTCATTCAGTCTTTCTGGAATGTTCTCCTTTTATTTTGAACCTTGTAAGCCATAATTATTCTTTAGGTGTCTCTTCAAATGTCACCACAGAAAATATTTTGTTATTTCTTTCTTTTTCTTCTTCTTACATATCTGTTTAGTGTTGCACCTTAGGATTATTTGATGAATTTTTTCACCTGCTAAATGTAGGTCCCATTGAGAAGGCACTTTGATTCTTCCTCATCATTGTATTTTCTCCTGGAGCAGTGCCAGGCAGTTAACAGGTGCGCATTTCTTGAATTAATATGTGATAAATTGTGTATACATATAGGTGGCCCTTTGGAGTTGCCCTTGTGCCCACTTGCTTGTTATTCCAGCATCCTGCTCTATAGAATATGGGAAGATGATGCTTCTTAGGTCACTTCTGAAAATGTTGCTGGTCACTTGACTAAATAAGCTCAGTAGGGCAACCACTGCAGCTCCCGGGATGGTCAGGGACTATGCCACATGGATTGCCACCACTAAGTCAGCATTAGTTGAAAATGTAGCCCAAATAACTCACATAAAACTTCTGGGTAGAGTTGTTGGCATTGGTTTGTCCTGAAACACTAAGGGATATTCATCAAGAATAATGATTTCCATTCCAGCACAGGTAGTTTTTCTTCTGAGAAAAGTACCCAACTGGGTTGGCTGCCTCTCTAGGCACCTGTTTGAAAATAGAAAAAATGATGTCAGCAATATAGGAAAGGGTCCTGTTCCCCATTTGCTATACCAAATGGGCATGCTGCCATTCAACTAAAGCCAATCAAGTCAATCAGACAGAAGCAAAAACAAGAGATGTGTGACAGCAGTGAGAAGAATAGTGCTCAGGTAACACCTACCATTTGTTGAGCTGGCACTACAAGTCAGGCACAGGAAAAACTCCTCCCACCTCCTCGGCAACTCTCACTACACACTCCATATGTGGATACAGCTATTGTCTTATTTTGACTGACTAAGGAATGAGTGGCTCAAAGAAGTTAGATGATCCATTAAGAGTCAACACCAAGGAAATCCTGCAGCCCCTAGCCTCAGACTCAGGTCTGTGTGAATGATGCAGTTTCTTTCCTTATAGTGATAAGCCAGGTAAATTGTCTTGTCATCCACCAGCTTCCCACACTATGGTCCCATCAGTCCTGCTGTAGCTAAATATAAAAAACCCATGACACTTCTGAATGTTGTCTATGATGGGAACTGAGGTAATCTTACAATGGCCCTGTGGGGTAGAGAATTATCATCTAATTTTATAGGTGGGGAAACTGAGGCCTAGAAGAAGTTAAGAATACATCATTAGCAAGTGACTGCAGAGATATTTGAGACCCAAGACCTGGCTCCAGAACTCCTGCTAATGTGACCCTTTCCCTTTATGACCTGCAGCCTGGCTTGGTTTCTGCATTCATGGGAGACACAAGAATCACTCTAGTCTCTTTCCAGGACTGCAGAACACCTTTAAACACTGACTCAGAGATCATTTAGTAATACAAAGGCAGTCTACTGAAACTACAGGTCTAATTTAGATTAATATTCTAGCTATCATTTGGAGGAGATCTGGAGTTGTAACAGGAATCTTCCAGATCTGCTAGTCCTTTTCCTGGACTGGTACCATCTTCTCCCCTAGCACAACCTGGGAAAGTCTCCTGAAACCACCACTGCGAAAAGACTGAAAGTGATACTCTGGGTTCTAAAACACCTCCTCCCTTCAAAGATCTAGAGCAATGTCAGTCTTCACTGAGGACTTCTCTGTCGCAGTCCCCACACAGAGAGCCCAAGAACGCTATGGAGGGATGGGTGTTTGGATGGTTTAAATTACAACTGCTGAAAGTGGAATGTAGCTAAGAAACACATAAGATACAATAGTAGTGATCCCTAGCAAAAGATCCTTTCCATTAAGCCTTTCCTTCAGCATATCTGAAACCACTTTCACATTTGTCCATAAGAGACACAATTCTGGAAAGGAAATAAAAATTACAGAATTTTTTTTTTTTTTTTTTTTGGAAGGAAGAGTCTACAGGGTGTTCAGGGTCTCACTACTAGATTGGCCTCATGGACATCCACCTGTTTACAGCCACAGAAGAGTTGGAATTAGAGGCATGCACTACCACACCCAGTCTCAATTGTCATCTCAGCATACCCTGGAGGCAGAGCTGGCATGGCAGGCCCAGGGACCGAACCCCTGGTCCCTGCACCTGCTTGCAGGTGCTTTAATCCACTGAGCTGTTTGGCTGGCCCAAAATTCAGAATTTTGAAAGACACCATCTAGAATTAGATATGAAGATCTTGAAAGGACCTATTTACATATAAAATCTGTACTGTGCTATTCTAAACATTGTACACTGGAATGTACTTGCCCAAGGTGGTTAAGGAGGGTGACAGGAACACTCACTTGGAGCAAATTCTATAAAAACAGGAATGTTGATCAAGGGCAAAGGCTGATAATAAATGCTTATGAAATGTTTATTAAATTCTCAAATAACAGAAGTGAAGGCAATACAAATATCAATTCATAAGGAATGCTTAATAAATGAATTAAAGTATAACAATACTAAGCTGGGAAATTGATTATAATACAATTAGCTAACCTATAAGATGTCTATGGTATACTGATACTGGCAAATCAATGTACTATATTATCAGATTTTACTAAAATAAAAGGAACAAAAACTGTGTATATGAGAAAGAGAGAGAGAGAGAGAGAGAGAGAGAGAGAGAGAGAGAGAGAGAGAGAGAGAGAGGCTAATATGGAAGAACATACATGAAACCGTAAGCAATTTCCAGGGGGCTGAATCAGGAGAAAGGCTTAAGGAAAGGAAGACTTGTATTTTTTGTATCTTTTTGTTGGGTTTGAATTTTTAACAATGAACATATCTTCATTTTGCAACAAAGAAAAGTAAAATAGGAGCACAAAATATACACAATATAGCTAAGATAATTGAACAACTAATTTAACTGGTTTATTGAAAGACATAATGCTTTATCTTTTTTTTTTTCTTCTGATCAATTTTCATGCTTATATCTGGTATATGAGCAACTACTTGGGAGATCACAATATGCAATATAATAACCACCATTGGTGGATGTCATCTTTTGTTTTGAAATTTGTGTAGTACTTCTTTTTAGGTTTTATTCTTTTTAAAATAAAAAAGATAATATCTATTGTCTATTAGATTATAATTTGATCTCAGCTATACAAGCTTCCAATTCTGTAAAATAATGGCCTTCATTGGCATTGTGCTGTCTCTGTAGAGCTTCAGGGATTCAGGTTTGAATGTGCAGCTCTGCTGACAGCAAGGCTGGTAGAAGAGGTTTTACAGACACAAAGCTGAGCCTGTGTTGATCATTTTTTAGAAAGTATCAAAGATTAAATGACAGTGGTACCTCAGTTCATGAACTCCATTCTTTCCACAGGTATGAGGAACACAACTCCATCTTATCTATCACCTGAAACACAGATCATGAGTGGAGGCAAATTTTTTCTGAACAACTCTGTTTGCCAACTGAATTGTGCACGAACATAAGAAGGATTTGTGAACTGAGGTATTACTGTTATTTACCTAAAATAATAAGAGAATATGATGCAAGTCACTTGTTATGGAAGCTTTGAGATAAAGTCCTTGGGTAGAGGGAACCACCCATAGTTCCACAATAAATGCATTGAATCCACTGAGTAGGGGCTTCCAACACTGCAGTACACATCTAAGTGCTTATCCATTTGGGAGGTCAGAAGCAGCAACCGTGGCCACGAGAAACAGTAACTAGTGTCTCTCCAGGTTAGGTAACACCTCGTTCTTTCTCTTCTTTGTATTTTTCTAAACTTTTAATGGATTTTATTCATTCCCCCAGCCTCAGGTACTAATGCTACTGTGCACTTTCTTTTTCAATTAACTGCCTAAATTCTGTCTCTAGGACTTCTTTTTCCTGCCCCAAGCTTGACTTCAGAGTAAACATGCAGTTTCTTATCTCTTGGCTCTTTAAAGCAAGCATGACAGGTGCCCTTTTTATTTGAGAGGGTTTATTGTCAATTTTCAGGGACAAATAAGTGATTATAAAAACTGTGCCCTGGAAAGATTTACAGACCCATTAAGCAGTAATTCCAACTTTGATGCCCATTGGAAAAACCCACCCTTAAAGACTTCTAGGGCTGAAATGTGTATGGATAAAATTTTTGTGTACATTTACATTTTTTTTGCATGTAATGTAGATTAGTGAGACCCACTAGAGGATTTCCAAACTTCACAGAACTGGAAGGCTCAACAATACTGACAGGCTAATTAGTCATGTTCTGGCAATAGCATAATAATAAGAAAAGAACAGGAAATAAGTGGAAGCCACACTTTTTGAGGGAAACACACTTTTATATGTAAAATTTATTTAAAATGTTTTAGAGAAGATCTCATTAAATCTTATACTTAAATATTAATTTCATAATCTTAGTGTATATCAGAGATATAGATCATTGGTTGCTTCTTAGAAATTCATAATGCAGGCCAGACAGATAGCTCAGCAGACTAAAGCACCTGCTTAGGCAGAGCACAGCAGATAGATTGGATTTCCCCCTGTGCCATGCCACCCACACCTCCGGGCGCACACTGAGACCGTGTGTGGTTGTAATCCCAGCACTTTTGAGGCTGAAAACATTTTAATCATAAAATCAAGTCAATTATACTTCTGACTAATCTACTACAAATTGGAAAATTGCTAAATGAGAGGCAAGAACACTCCCCATCTCCCTGTTTCAGCCTCAAAAGTGCTGGGATTACAATCATGCATGGTCTCAGTGAGCGCCCGGAGGTGGGGGTGCCACGGCACTGTAAGTCCAATCTGCATAGTGAGACCCTGTGGGCCCTATAATATTTATAGATTACAGTGAAAAGTGACAAGAAGCTTCTTCTATCATTTCATAAAATGGAAGCACAAAAGACAATAAGACACAGGTGAAATGGCAGCCACATGAAAATGCTATTCCACTGAGCCATCTCCCTGAAAAATGCTATTAATAGTATGTAGAAGCCTAAATGAAAAACAGACCAGGGTAGCTTCTAAGGGGCACAGGTGAGGAGCTGCTCCAAAGCCCTTCTTGTCCACATCACCTCCAAGCCTCTTCTGCAGCAAAGCTGAGCTGACCAGGAGTGAAAGAAGAAAAGAGCTGCAGAGTCAGATCAAAGGATACAAGAACAGATGGCTTCAGTCTTTCCATATGGCCATCTCCCCAGAAGCAGCTTCTTGGAACCAAGGACACTTTAAGATTTATGATCCCTGCTGGAAAGTAGCACCAAACGTTTTTGATAGCCTCATCCCAGATCAAACTGCTAACATTTCTTTGAATTTCAAGGGCTAGAACATAAGGGTATGGGATAAGGTGGAAGAAAACTCCTGGGAGGATCCTAGAGTGTCCCATGGATAGAAAGATGCAAGCATAGTGGAGGAGCTGGGGGCCTTCCTTTAAAATGCCTACTTATTAAGATAACTTGATTCCTGCAACATCATAGTGAAGTTCTGCTGACAACCATACAGAGTCAGGAGAGGACCTGCAGGTCAAGGCCTTAATTCTAGACAAGTCCACCTCTCTTCAAATGGTAATCATAAAATCAAGTCACTTATACTTCTTACTAATCTACTACAAATTGGAAAATCTGCTAAATGAGAGGCAGGAAGACTCCCCATCTCCCCATAGAAAGGCCCTGATTAGGATCCAATTATTTCCTCAAAAATGAGCAACTTATATGTTGCTAATAAAGGAAGTGCAGGACAACCTCAGCTTCTATAGGCCACTAGAATAACTCATAGAACATTGCAAAGCACTGTACTCACAACTGAAGTGCTAGCACAAAGCAGACAAATCAGACCTAGTCAAATAAGGTAAGACCTGGAAGGTTTCAAATGCTGAGCTCTGTCTACAAAGAATGAAAATTTCTCATCCTCTCATTGTATCAATATGTTCACCAAGCATAAGAGCCACGCAAGCCCCAGTGTCTGGAATTTTTATTGGGCTTTCATCTTACAGCTAAGATTACTGAGCCATTGGCCCCATGATGGACCTCAGTCTCCACTCCATGTCCCCTCCCTAGAAGTCAGTCTGATATCACCCAGCTCAAAGCCCCACTGATCCAGGCTGGCTTGCTCAAGTCTAGTCTGTCTTGCTGGCAGATCAAGCCCCATTCTGAATCACCTTAAGAGAGACTTGGAAAACTACAGGAGCCTGCTGTGAATAGCAAAACAGTCCTATGTCCCGATAAGCTGGGGCCCACCTCTCACTCTTCACTTGTTTTCTAAACAAAAAAATTTAATTGTCCCAGAATCCACTCTTGGTTTTAATAAACCAGAGATCTGAAGGACAGAATTAGAATTCCTAGAGTAAGGCACTGTAAGGAATATTTGCTAAATGAGAGGCAGGAAGACTCCCCATCTCCCCATAGACATAGACAGGCTCTGATTAGAGTCCAATTATTTCCTCAAAAAATGGGCAACTTATATATTACTAGTAAAAGAATTAAATATATCCTTAGAATATTATCTGAATTGAAACAAGAATTCTGTGTCAGAAATGTGATAAAGAAATCTGTGCAAGATGGAACTTTGTATGAGGCAATGTATTTCATTAAAATTGCATATTTTTTTCAAGTAATTGAACCCTACTTCAATCTTGCCAAAGCAATCACAAAAATGTATTGGCTATGAGAACTTCAGATATCCAGCTTCATAAAATAGTTTAGGAAAATTTATACCAAGAAAACACCCATCACTCTGAGAAATCTAAATTTTTTTAAAAAAGACAAGTAGGCAAAGAAAAAAGGATTGGGTATATTTGAAATAGTGAAATAAATTGTGTGGTTTCATAATAAAAAGACAGCTGAATATATGAGATGGCATTGTCCTGCCAGAATGTACAGAGGCAAATTAATTTACAAAACTAGAGAAATCCCACTAAATTGCTGATACTGGAAACCCAGCCTCCTTAATGCTTTTGACTCATGTTAATCATTCATTCTACAAAAATTGCTATTCACAATCGATTTGTAGAGTGAGTTGATGAAGAATTGTTCAGAGACAATTGGACATAAAGCAATTGAATGTCTAGAATGTAACCGTTTCCATAACTTCCCTGTGTCTCCACTTTTATCGCTTTTCCAACTTGCAAATCCTTTTTCCAACTTTCAAGCCCAATTTGTGGTGCATTGCCAATTAGTGGTCCATTTCTTAGACCCAGATGAATTGAACTAGGGTGGTGCTGGATCTGGGAAGCCCACCTGAGGATTGCTGTCAGCAGCAGAAGAACCAGAACCAGAGAGGCTGTTGGGAGGCTGCTAGGGAAACTGGAAAAGCTGTTGGAGCTGTTGGAAATTGATGGTTCTTTTAGGCTATTTCTGCTCGGTGACCTTGTCATGCTGACTTTCCTGATGAACTTGCCTCTTCTCATTGGAGGATGAGCTTGGGACTTCGCTGTTGCTGAGGATGGCTATGGTCCACTTTGGGGGAGCTCTGATCCTCATTTTGAGTATTGCTCCTGACTCTGGAGGGGAAAATGGTGCCTAGCTCAGTCTCCTGGAGAAGCTGGTTGGGTTGGCTTTCCTGATGGGAACACAGCTTCCCTCATCATCAGAGGACCTCACTGTTGCTGAGGATGGCTGTGGAATTTTTGGGAGCACTCTGGTTCTTACCTTGAGCAATTTTCCTGGCCTCAGTTCAGATCCCTCAGCCTGCTAGCACTGGTCCTTCTTCCTGCTGGCATAGACATTTTAGTTTCCACCACCAGGCCTCCAAGACATTATGAGCTCCAGGTTTTCAGCTGGACTCAAGACGTATGTTAGGATCTAGGTCTTCGGCTGGTTCTTTGGTCCTTAGTATGTGGACAGATTTCCTGCAGTTTTGTACATGGTGCTTTGGATGATTCATTATAAAATAATCTTATAAATATTTGAATTCAGGAAAATAACCCAATATAGTCCAGTAGTCCAAAATAGTAGTGAGCAATTGTCAAAAGTTGTTGACTTGAATCTTTAACAGCTCAGCATACTAATATAGCTTTACTTTTTGTATCTCATGATTACACTTCTCTGCCGGATGGTTAAGACCAAGCTAAAGCAATATCTGTATAACTAAAAATGTAACTTTGGCTATCTGACAAGGTCAGTCAAAACTCCTCACGATTTACCCTGGCACCATGTACACCACCTTGAGTATCTTTTATCAGTGTCAGCCTTCTGGATGAATCATAACCATTGCTTGACCAATTTACTCTCTGTGAAAGCCTGAGAAATATTTTTTCTCTCTAAGTGACTCTCCTTGAGTATGCTCTTTGTCATTAGTCACTTTCTTCTGTGTCCCCATAATCTCTTTAATCAAGTATCTATGATCTTTGGACTGGCATCAACTATGAAAAGGTCCTTTAAAGACTTCTCCAAATACAGCTTCTCTATATGCAATGGAACACCCATCTCTGACAAAATGAAAAGGAAGGGGATATAAATAAAGGACTGTTTTGTTGTGGAAATATATATATATATATATATATATATATATATATATATATATATATATATGTGTGTGTGTGTGTGTGTACATAGAAGATAGTACAGATATACAGCTACTTTCTCTTAGTTTACTGAGAAGAAAGGTTTGTACTAATATTATTTAGACAAGATATCATGTCTTCATCTTGTCCTTTGAATTGCTACTAAGAATACAACAATATGCAATGTATTAGTTATTGTATCTGTCCTACTATCCTGTTTTGAAACTGTTTAATTGTTATTTTATCTTTTCTTCTCATTAAAATGAGTAAATAAGTAAATAAATAAAATAATCTTATAAAATATGTTATGTATTATACCATTCCCTTTGCAAAAACCCCAAACTACTATGACCCCTTATGGTAAACTTGAGGAATAATATTATAATTCCTCTTCTTACAGCTTCATTATTTGTTGGTCATGAGGCTGGGCAGATGGGAAAGTCAAGGAGTGAAGACCACAGCAGAGAAAATGACTCTCAGTGTGATATGGGGCAAGGCCTTGTTTCAACTTGATTTTAAGCAACATTACTCAAGAGGAAAGATTTAACTCCAGCCAATAGAACTACTACTCTCTCTCTCCTTTTTGCATACAGGCTACATCTAAGTTCTACGATCATCCACAAAATAAACACTTAAAGGGAAAATAAGGCAATTGCAGAGATACCAGATCTTGGTGAATTCTGCTGCTGGTTAGCTCTTCAGCAATGCTAACCTTGACCATGCCATCTAATTAGATGGGTAGTAGATTTATGCCTGTAAGAGTTGTTAATATTTTTTCTAAGGACCTACCATAAAAGTATTCCTCATGATTCATAACATTTTGAAATTTATATTTGTTTTCAATTAACAGATACCAAAAGTGCAACTATAACAGGATGAAGCTCTATTGGCTATTTTGGCATTAAAGTAAGTTGTTTGTCAATTCACTAAAGTTAGGAATCAGTTTAGCTCACATGTGCAACAACACCGTAATGAATCTTTTCTCAAAAATTTAACCTACATAAAGCAGTCAATAAGCAGAGAATTGTGCATAGTGAACCACATCGGAAAGGACCAGAGGAGTCATATTCCATGCTTACTGGGTCAGAAGAGTAATAAGCATAATCAGAAAAGATCCCTGTAGACTCTCAAGCTAAACAATTTTAAGTAGGAACAGCTTGGAAAACAGTAATAAGAGCTTTTTGTGAAGCCAATTTTCCTGAGCAAAATGTCCATAGTGGTTCAACAGGAAGAACTTAGAGGTTAGTGGTTCATTTGTTCAAGAAGTGTGTGTGGTGCCTTCCCTGGCATTTAAACACTGCACTGCAGAAATGAGATGCTGAGTTAGTCTCTGCTTTCAATGATTTCCATCTGGTGGAAGTGAAGAACACAAATGTTGAGCTTCTATTGCTTGCCCCAACTAAGTATGTAATTAGCAGTTATCCAAGTGAGAAAATGATAAACCTCAATGACTGAAGTATGGGTATTGAGTCTTAGTGAACCAGAAGATTAGTAGCCACTGGAGATCAACTTGGTGATGATTATCCAGGATTATTTCATATTGCTGTTGGTGGAGAGGAGCATCAGATATTAGAAAATGCATGGCACTGTCATTTGAAGTCTATATGCACTCTATAAAGTGTGAGTTTGTTAGAGCCAAAAGACTACAAATGGTAAGAATTTCTTTGATTTTCTTCTTAGTCACCATGGGCCATGTCCATCCAAGAGGTGATAGGAGAATCAAGGCTAGAACAAGGGCTCCATGGACCTCATCATGTTCTACGATGGCAAGTACAATAACGGCGTGAGTTCAGGTGTCCCTAAATCATTATCCTTATGTTCTCCAGCCACCAGAGAATGCAGGCATGTTTACCAAGGTGGGCACCCCTTCACAGTCCCTCCTGCACACTAACAGAGACTCCACATGTTAGCTTGTGACACTCCTTACTCTTTTGTCCTGAAATTACAGAGTAATATCCAACACCAATGCTCAAAGAGGCAGCCCCTCCGTTTCCCAGTGCCTCTGCCAACCAGATGGGCTATTTTCCATTTAGGAATCTTTGCCAGCTCATAGGGAGGGGAAGGTTTTGTTTTCAGGGGAATTATCATTATATTCCTGGGCCAGGTGGAGGCAGATCAAAACTAAATGCAAATGAGCTTGGATGCAGGCCAGGGTCATGTATATTTGAGTTTTGTACATACCTGAGCATCTTGGAAGGACAGGATGATCTCTGTCTGTTGGATTCTCAATGTTTTGACATAATTATCCTTGCTCTGCCTGGTTTCTCAATTCTGCCCTGCTGTTTCTTGTCATTTACTTATCTTTGCTCTACCTCCTATCTCATAACCACCATGTCTGAAATACACCCCATTCAAATTTTTTTCCATATATCATGTCTCATCTGAATAACAAGGCTTTTGGCCTCCTGGAAGTAGGTCATTTGAAGGTAAATTACTGAAAAACAACTCAGAGAGGCTCTAGGCTTAAGAGAAAAGAATGCAAAACATTCCCTCTCCTCTTCTCAGCCAAGCTCAGTCCTGACTCAATCCCCAGCAATTCTCCTTTAGCAAATTTGAAGGGGTGGGCACTCACTGATCTCTATCAACAGGGCTTGAGATGATGCTAACACACTAATCTGAGTCCAAGGACCTCTGTCTAAGCACACTTACTCCCAAGTGGAAGTTATTCAATATAACCTTCTCTGGTCCTAGTACAAGAAGACAAAAATGTCACTAATGTCAAGGGTTTCTTTAAAATAAAAATAATTGGCCATTGCGTGAAAGTGTTAGGCTCAAGACCAGCCAGAGTTTGGGTCCTGGTTAGTCCCAATCTTTAGAGGTTTTTGAGCCAAACAAAGAAAGTAAAGAATCTGCAATTAACCCTGGAAGTAGGCTTGTATCTGCACTGCTTTACTCATAAAATTCAGGCCAAAGAAACCAAAAGTAGAGATTCATCACAGCTGAGCTCAGCTTGAGAATAGCACTAACGTGATGCATGTAAGAAAGGCAAGTTAACTGAAGGCCAGCAGAAGTTTCCTTGTATCCACGGACCAAAATCTCTCTGCACTATTCATATTCCTGTGCGTGGCCATGCATCTTTGCAAAACAGTCACCCTGACCCTTCCACATGGTGTCTGTGGACATGGCTGCCAATTTTCTTAAAGTATCCATCCAGCTAAAGAAGGGCAGTGCAGAGTTACCCTGAATGACTGTCCAGGACCCCAGGCAGACATTTCTTGCCACATAGAGCCACAGAATCCTTGTCACCTTCACAGTGAAAAGGGGAAAAAGAAAGGTTTCATCTGGCTACTCTGAATACTTACTTTTTAAAATGATATTTTATGAGATATGGCATTTTAGAATAGCACCTAGAAATCAATATTTTTCAATATTATAGCATCATTCAAATTTTTAAAAATATGCCCATAAAGCATTAACCTAACCCAAGTGACTCAAATAGCTATTAGAAGCAGTCCTTGTTCATTTAACTTTCTTGTAAGTACATTCTTATTACTGCTCAAATCTTGGTTAATATCATAATGGCTCTATACTGCCAAGTTAAGTGATGCATCATAAAGCTGAAGAACTAAGTAATTTTCAGATTATGAGACTCGAATCTATTTTTAATGGACACCTAAACTTATATTTATATAATATTACATTCCAATAAATCATAAAAATTACCCAGAAGTTTTTAAGTACATATTTGAAAACTCCTAATAGCTCTAGAAACCCCAATAAATCTGACTGTACAAGTTAATATGTGATTGATTTGTCTTACCCAAGAAAAAGGAACAAGAAAACCTTGTATATCACCCTTAAATTCATTTCTCAAATGGAGAAAAGGAAAGACATAATGTGGCCTATTACTGAAAAGTCTGTTGCTTGAACTCCCTTTCTCAAAAATGAGATATTTTATACAAAAAGAAGAGAGAATGTTTTGTGGAAAACAATTATCCAGATAACGTAAATTAAATGTGTATGCATTTGAAATATTCAGATTATTTGGTCCAGTCTGAAGCAGGATGACCTGATTTGGTTACACAGCCCAGTCACATCAGCTGTCTTTGTAGCAGCCTCAAGGACTCATGCAACTCTCAGCAATACCCATTGGGATGTTTCCTTAATCCTCAGTCCAAAAAGATCCTGATTATTTTTTTTCCTTCAAAAATGCACAGATCCAATTACACTAATTGGAAACCAAAACTTATTCTGCAATGACTCACCATGCATAGTGGCATGTGAGACTTGTCAGTGGCCTTCACTCAACTGTCAACTCGTTGGCTGGTCCAGAGACACTGGGCCAGGAGCCTTGCTAAGCAAGCTCTCTTCACCTCACAGCCACACCCAAAGAACTTTAGTTTCTAGACTGGCTACTTTCTGTGGACCCTCCCACCCTGCACTGTGCCTTCCTCTAGTCTGTGTGGCTTCTACAAGCACTGAAATAATCCGCACCAACTGGACAGCCACCAGAAATCAGCCAGGAAATGAGGGAGGACTATGAAGTTGGGCTAACTATGTCCCTGGGCTCCTTTCTGGGTTTGACTGGGCCCTTCTCATAGAGGCCACATCCCAGAGAGGCCCTCTCCTCCAGGATTAACTTTTCCCTCTTGGTTCCAATAAGTACCCCCTTCCTCTTCTCCCCTCAAGCCAAGGGCTGATAGGAAACCTAGGACCTGGTACCATTCTTGGCATTTTCTTGTAAAACTTCCCATATCTTAATAAATACAGCATTTAGTTATACTCCTAAACTAGTCTGCTTAAGTGTACTTTTCAAGTTCATGCTGGCTGCCAGCCAATGCACTCCATGAACTATTTCCTTTCTAAACATGCTGAAGTGGCCACCACCAAATCCCTCCAGGCAGTGTTATGTTTCCTTTTATCCAAAGGTGAGGGCAAGTGAGGATTTTGGGAGGTATGAAGGTGCCTCATGCAAACAGTTCTCAAGGCCTGAAGTGATAGAAACAGGAATTAAGCTGGGGTCAGGGAAGGGGAGGGCAATGGGAATGAGAAGATAGCTCCACAAGGGGAAAGAAATGCTATTACCTGGAAGTTGTATGAATGCTGGAATGAATTATGAATTACAGAATAAATCTTGATAGTTTCTGTGGTTTAAATATATCTTCCAAAATTTCATGCACTGGAAACCTAATCCTAAAGCCATATGGTAAAGGCCTGTGCAGGTGGGGACATTGGGAAATAATTAAGATTAGGTGAGGTCATGGGGGAGGGTGGGTCTATGATGGCATTAGTGGCTGGATAGGAAGAGAGGTGCCTGAGGTGTCACACTTGTTCTGTCTTCCCACGTGACATCATTCTGTCATGCTATAGTAAGACAACCATCATTAGATGCCAAGAAGATGGCAGTGCTGGTATTTTGGACTTCCTAACCTCCAGAAATATGAATTAGATAAACCTCTATTCCTCATAAATTACCTAGTCTTTGTCTTACTTACTTTTCTTATTTCTGAGGCAAAATACCCAACACCCACAAATTAAGAAAGGAAAGGTTTATGTATAGTTTATAGAGCTTTCAGTTCACAAACATCTGCCTCCAAGGCAGAGTGACACATGGAAGAGGTTCAACAGCTCATGGCAGTGGAAAATAGCTGAAGCAATATGAGAGGAGGCTGAAAGAGGCTATGGAGAGGAGAAGGAAAAGAGGGAAACTCTTCTTGAACCTGAATTTCTTATATAGTTTTCTGGGGTTAGAGTGGTGCCAATCCAACCAGTGGACTGATTCAGTGATAACCCACCCTTAATCCCAATCCCCTTAATCCCAGGATTGCATTATGAATCAATCACACACTCCAGATTCAGCCACATCTGAAAAAAAAAAAAAAAACTCTATGATCACATGAGTCTTTGAGGGGAAATCTAGACACAAACCATAAAGCTCTGATAGTTAAAACAACAGAAAATATATGAACATCAAGAAAATGTTATTTAACAAAAAAATTCCCCCATCAAGATGATAAAAGGAAATAAGAAAAATTATGGATATTTTAGTAGAATATAACCAGGCACATCATCTCTATTCAACTCTTTTGACTCCTTCTGTATACATGTCTTATATAAGTCCACCCAGAACATTGAATTGTAACCTCACATGGAAAGAGGATCTTTGTAGATATGATCAGAAGTAAGATAGGATCATGGTGGTTTAGGGTGAGAACTACACTTGGGGGTTGGCTGGTATCTCAAAGTTTTCCCCCAAGCAATTTCAAACACCATCTTTTACTCCCATACCTCAGCCCAAGCCATTGTATTTATTATCTCAAAAGCTAGCCGTATTATTTTTTCTATGAATCTGAGAACATTTATTGTAGCTCTCTGTACTGTTAAAATATACAGAGCCATTACAAGCCTCTACACAGTGCTCAGACCATTTCTATAATTTAAGTCCTTATTTCTAATAACTCAAGACAAAACCACATAAAACAAAATATCCAATCTGAGTTGGCAGCAAAGAAATTCCACTGTACATCCATTCAAAAGTCATTAGTTACAAACAAAGAAACTTTTAGCTTATTGAAGTGAAAAAATTACTTTAATGTGAGTCTTGGGAAAACCCAGAAACGGCCTTGACAGTCATTCTTTATGAACAGTATCCTAAGTATTGCATGATGATGCCAGCACCAGAGATAGAGACACCGTGAGGAAAACACTAGAGTTTGTACTGGCAACTGCAGGCACTCTAGGCCATTTGATGAGTGGAGTGTGCTTTCCTGAGACTCGGATGGCTGTCATCAATGGTGCTCCTTCTTAGAGTGGATTCTCCATGCACCTGCCTTGCCACCTTTTGATTTTGAGTGTCAGTAGCCAGTAGATGCCATCTGGCTCAAGGGAGAGGTAGCAGTAGACAAAACCCAAGGCCACTTTGCAGTGGGCTCTTGTATTTCTCTACTGTGTCGGCTCTATTTTGATTATTTCTCCTATCATTGTTATTTTATAAAATTGAATTGCACACATGCCTAACTTTTTTCTGGTTTTGAGAAGTTTAATGGCATAGATGTTCATTTTGTTAGAAACTGCATCTGGAATGGCAGTGCAGAGCATTTACTTGTTATTACCTATTGACTTTGACAAGTTGAAATTCACTGAAATTTAGAATTTATCATAAAATGCATCAGGATTTTCAAACAGTGGACAGCCAGAATTATAGTATTTATCACTTCTTTTCAGACTTTCACCTGAAAATTTGTTTTTCTGGTTGTCCTATCTACTAATTCTTTCCCAATTAATTCTTTTCTTCTTTTTTAGCTGTATTATTGAATTATTTTAGAGACATGGGATATCTGTTCTGATTGGGTCCTTGAGGTTAGATCCAGATAGACCCAGGAAGGAGCAGAACTGTCAGAGTCATCAAGGGCCCCAGATTCCCTAATCAGAGCACAAAAATCTCTCTGGGCCTGGACTCTGTGAGCAAATAAACTGACAAAACTGGAGCTTTCTTTCCTGCTGCTGATCAGCAATGACTGTCCACATATGGGGCTCATGAAGGATAAAAACGGAAGTATTTCCCCACCTGGAGCTAAAACTTAGGTTTAAATTAACAAATAAAGTGATATCCCTTACATAATAGAGTTTATGGCCTATGCTCCATCTCCTTTTTCATTTTGATGAGGACTGAGCTGGCTGAACAATGGTTAAAGTTTATGATTAAGTAAATAGGAAGCCAGAATTTCTTCTAAATAAATAATATATATTTGATATGCATTATAATATACAATATATATCAATATATAGTTGATAGAGATGTGGCCAAATGCCCAACAGAATGCATATTCCTAGGAGCACTCCCTATAATTGGCTGAAAACTAGAAACTAGGCAGTGTCCATTAACAATAGAATGAGTAAATAAACTGTGGAACAGACATATAATGGCATAGCTCCCAACGACAAGAACGAAAAATTGATAACTCTTTGCAGTTTAGATAAATCTCAACACATTGAGTGAACAAAGCCACAAGATTCCATTCAGATAAACTGCAAAACGAGGCAAATGAGTTTGCGGTGTCAGAGATTAGAAGAGTGTATGTCATGCAGTGACTAAATGGAAATGCAAAGGACATGTGGGATGGTGACTAGAGTTCATGGGAATCCCCTTTCATTTTGCATTTTTCTGCATGGATGTTATCTGTCAATACAAAAACGTTAGAGATAAGGACAGAATGTTAGAGGTAGTGAGCTACACAGAGACTTATGGGGACAGATGGAGAACAAGACATATGTTTGAGTTTGTCTTCTTTTTTCTTTTGTTTTTGTTTGGTTGGTTTGAGTTTGTTGGCAGCATGACGGATTAAACCCAGGGGCTGGTCCATAGTGACAAGAGTCATGTTTTAAAAATAATTTTATTGAGAAACAAATAGCAATGAGGCAGTTTCAAAACAGGTCAGTAGGACAGTTTCAATAATTCATACATTGCATATTGTTGTCTTCTTAGTGGTTATGCATAGTACAAGACGCAGACATGATATCCTGCCCATAAACATGAAGATATACCCTGAAGCCCCAAGGTCCCAATCATAACAGATACCCCTCTCTCCAAATCATTCAATCTTATGGCAATCTTCAGGGTAATAAAGTACAATGACTTGGGCTGAGGGTTGGGAATAAAAGATGATATTTAAAACTAATTGGCGGAATAAGTGCTTGCCTGGCAAGCACAAGGTCCTCAGTTCAATCCCTGGTGCCACCAAAAGACAAAAAAAAAAAAAAAAAAATTTAGCTAAAACTACTTGGTGGAAAGCCTCAAGAGCAGAAAAACTGAAAGTTGCTCTCAGTCCTCTTCTCTCTCTTATCTGTTGACTATGAACCATGGTGCTGAAGTGCTGAGACTTATAACGAGCAGAGCTGTGCAAACTCTCATAACCGCCTAGAGCATGGTCAAAGAATTTTCATAGCCAGAGCTAAATATTTGCATCTGTTTATTCCTAAGAGTGGTAATATATGTATGACTTGCACTGTTTCTTGAGGAAAAAGATACTCACTCATAAGTCAACAATTTAAATTGCAACACATTTTTCCAAAGTATTATAACATTGCTGGAATCAGGGAAGAGCATATAAAACTGTTCTCAGGAGAATTGTATTTTGTACTAGGTTATTTTGCACCATTTCTCCCAGTCCTGACTGGGAATCAGCATCCCAACCAACCCTATTTGTGGCACAATGTTTAAAACATTTCACTGAGCCTTACCATAAATTTTTCCAAAGGCCTGAGAAATAATTTCTGCAGGGACCCATGATACTCTAGAGGACAGATCCATGAATTATTAATTACTGGCATTAATTCACACCAAAAGAGTATATATTTGGACATAACCCTTATTACTTCTCAAGCATTTTTCCACTTGATTTATTATTCTCCCTTACATGAATGCATGTTCGTAATCTGCATTACTAGTCCTCTAATGGTGGCATGTCAGATCCAAATGTCACCTCATTATTTGTGACACTCACAGAACCCACAACAGTAAAAGCTAATTATAGTCTAGAGAAATCTCAGGAGACCTTGTCTGCTACAACAGTAATAAGCTTCAGTATTATTATTCTCGGAGACGTTCGCTCCACACAAGGGATGCCTATGCAGATTTGTGCAAGACCCCTCTGCTTACTGGGGTAAAAAGACCTAGGTAGGGAGAGCTGGCTGTGATTTTCTTTTTTACTGATGACTAGCTCTTAGCATTTTTTTTCTCTTTTAAAAAGAATAAAAAATTTAAGAAGACATTTAAAAAGATACAGAATTTCAAAACTAGATGATAGGAAATCAACAATGGCTGTTATATTACCTTTTGTTATCTTCAAAGTATTTGTTCATGTTTTGAGATATACAAGTGCAAAATTCATCAATTTTTTAAAAGAACATTCACTGTTCCTTTCAATAAACCAATAAATATGATAGCAATTATCTCAGCTATCAGATATATGATAATGGTCCATCAGCTAAGTTAGCCTGGCTGAGTGGGTACCATACCTCCTAGAATGGTTTTTCTATCAATGGATCCATCCTAGAGTTGACTACAAAAGAAATGTGTCAGAATCTGCAAGGTAGAAATATAGTGGCACCTATTGCTTTCAGGAAGTCTCCAGGATATCAAAGGGACAACAGATGATGGAGGGCTGGAGATTCCAGTTCACTATGGTTCACTCTCAACATCTATCCAGTTCTTCCCAAGTGCCAGCCTGTTGGCCAACATGACAGAAACAGCCTCCCCGCCAGCCCCTGAGAAGTTCCCCTGTAGCACTAGAAACTGGACAAGGGTTTTCCAGCCTTCTCTGCAATGTCTGCCTTTTCCACCCAGGTTGGTGACTCAGGAACTGCTTAATGGATTTTCTGTGCTTCTCCAACTTACCTTTCCAGTTCAAAAACCTTACATGGTCTTCATGGACTCCTGTCAATGGGAGCAGTGAGAGCAGTGGGAAATTCTCTTCACCAAATACTTACTGAGGATTTTCAGTGAGGCAAGCTCTGACTTTGGAATATAGACAGAGAGACACACTGAGTCTGTATGCCTACCACAGAGATATACACTACATTTACTGCACCTCACTGCATGGTGGTTGCTGCACCGAGGGCTTTACATGAAAAATTCATTTAATACTCAGAAGCACAACTTCTTGTTGTAGGTGCCATTATGATCTCCATTAGTATATGTTATACTCATAAGTTTAGCCTAAGTATGTTTCCATTTGACTGATAAAATGTGGCCCAAATTGCCTCTACAGGTATATATAGTAAACTTCAACCTACCTTAGTATGTAAATAAACTCCAGTCTAATTTAGGAGCATATTTTTGCAGTGTGGCAGAACCCTTGTCCAACAAGTGTAGCCAGGCCCTTGCTGAAGGAATGCCATCGACTGTAGAGGCTTCTGAGAATCAAGAAAACAGGGCTCAGTAGTTAGCACTACTTTGTAACATGGATTGGGCCAAACCCGGCTGTAATATGTTACATTGTAATGTGTTAACATTTATGGAAGATAAAGACGCAAAAATGGCAAAACCTTGCCATGTTCAAGGTTCAGTTTTTTGGGTACTAATCCCCTGAGCACCATACTGACTCAAATAATCTCTACCTCCTACAGAAAGCCTATGTATCCTACTTGTCTCTGAGAATCCTGCTGTAGTAGCAGATAGCCAAATCTCAGCCAATCATAGCAGTGCAGCTTCAACCAATTAGTAGCTGTGAAATGACCATACCATGTGTCCATAAGGCAAATGGTGCCTATAGCTCCCCAGATGGCTTCTGTGCATCATTTCTTTTTCTCTGGCTATAAGTAAAACTGGGACAGATGGTAAAGCAGGACATTCTAAGTCTGGTCTACAACACAGGCCATTCTGGAATATTTTCTTGCTCAAGCCAACTGTGGTCATTCAGCTAATGTCAAAATTTCCTCAAACATGTGTAAGGAAACGAGGATGAGAAACTCTGACATCCACAACCCTAAAACTCAAATATTTATCCTTTCTTAGGTCTCCGAGCATTAAAACAAAGCCATTGCCTGAAACACAGACAGCAAGAACCTGCTGGCTCTGCAATGACTTCTTTTGTCTCATTACAAGCATCTTTAAATTACTCCCCTTGAGAACAGCACTAACCCTGATGATGCTTGTGTGACATCTGAGAAAGGCCTGGCTGGAGGACAGCAGATACAGAGGCAAGGCCAGCTCCTGGCCAGAAACACAGCATAACAACCAAGCAGTCCAAACCCACATAGGTCGGTTTTGTTTCGTCTAAATGCATAGAAAAATTGAGTCATCAGTCAAACCCACAATGTACTGCAGGACCTTTTTTTGTTAATAGATAAATGAACAGTGCTATGAGTCCAGAAAGTAATTTATAAGCATGTTTAACTATTCATGGTGGATTTGTCTGAAATACAAAAGGATGATAGTGATTCTAAAGAATTCTCATTTTCCAAGTCAGACATTTCATACTATGTGAATTTTTAACGGTATGAATATATGTTTTTTATAACCTGAAAAACAAATGAAGCCGTTAATAAGGCTGGGAGCTTATGTTGTAGTATTGATTCAATTAGAAAACATGCTCACCACAAGCACCTTTTGTGCACAGGTAGCCTCTGGTTCAGACCTTTCCTTCCTCCCATCCTGCCCCCCTTCATGTACTTTCATATGCGTTCAGAGAACAGCACTAAATTTACCGATTTCTCCATGGTAATGAAGTCCAGGTTCACCTGTAATTGATCTCGCCTTATACTGCTTTCCCAATCAAATCAAGGTTAGACCATTAATCATTCTAGCAGGACCCAGAAAAATTGCATACACCAATCTTTTGAATGTTATCACCTGCCACTCAGGAAATATTGAACCAAAAAACATAACAATGCTTTTATTATAATTTTAAAATATCATTTATAACTTTTCTCATGGTTATAACTTTTCTTGTGGTCCTGTCACAAAACAGTCAGTAACTGCATATTCTTCGAACTGTGGAACTAATGGAAAAGGTCCGACTTAAGTTTGCCAGTATTCTTGGATTAATTTTGTCTTTTTATGTCAAAGAAATGTGAAACTGGGCTGAAACTTTACAAAGGGACAAGTTTTCCTTCTTGGCAGCATCAATAAAAACCAGGTTCTAATGACCGAGACTGGCCCCAGGGGAATTAATCTTGTGAAAGTGAATAGGGATTCTAGCTCTAAGGGTTTTACAGTTCCACTGCATAATTTGGAATGACAAATCAAAATATAGATGCCAGATACAAAAGTTACATTTCTTGTTATGTATGTCTTGCGTTATCTTGGTCTTTATCATCCAGCAGAAAAGTATAAACATGAGGTATAAAAAGTAAAGCCATATTAATATGCTGAGCTGTAAAGGATGTAATCAACAACTTCTGACATTGCCAGTCCTATGGATAACCCACTACTTTTATGGACTGCTGGACCATATTGAATTATTTTTCTGAATTCACACATCTACAATATTTATATGGCAATAGAATACCCATCTCTGACAAAAATAAACAAAAAAGGGGATACAAGTGAAGGACCCTGTTGTATCCCTATATACAAAATAGTTAGTGTAGATATACAGCTACTTTTTCTTAATTCAGTGAGAAGAAAATTTTGTACTAGGAATGGTTGGACAAGATATCATGTCTGCATCTTTCACTATGAATAACTACGATGAAGACAACAATACACAAAGTATTAATTACTGAAACTCTTCTACTGACATGTTTTGAAACTGTCTCATCGCTATTTGTTCTCAATAAAATTAATAAAAAATAATTAGATGCCATTAATATTCTCATCTCTTGGAAAATGAAAATATTAAAAGAATCACAAAATTGCAGATCAAAAGCGATAATAGAAACATGTAATTATATAGCCATTGTAAAAGACACGATGAAGTTTCCTGAGAAAAGTTGACAATGTAGCTACTGCAAGATCAAGCAACCCCACTATGGGTTACACATCCAAAGGAAATGAAAACAGCATGACCAAGAGCCATCTGCATTATCATGTTTATGGCAACCCTACTTCCAATAGCCAAGCAAAAAGAAACAACTCAAGTGTCCATCCACTGATGAATGGGTACAGGAAATGAGGTACATATATACACTGCAGGAGTACTCAATCACAAAAATAATGAAATGCAGTCTTTTGCAGAAACTGACCTACAATTGTGTTAAATGAAATAACCCAGGCACAGAAAGACAGTTACCACATTATCTCACTCATGCACGGAATACAAAAACTGTTGATCTCATAAAAGTTAAAAGTACAATGATGGGGCTGGCCAGAGACCTCAGTGAATTAAAGCACCTTTTTAGGCAGAAGGCAGGGATGAGTTGGATCCCCGGCACCACAAACCCTGCTGGACCCACACCAGGGGTGCAGTGAAATGGCAATTGAGACTGGACATGGTGGTGCACACTTGTAATGCCATATCTTAGGAGGCTGAAGACAGGAGGATCACTATGAGTCCAATCTATGTAGTGAGATCCTATAGACCCTGTACTGTATACATAAAGTACAATGAAAGTTACCAGAGGCTTTGAGATATAGAGGGAAGGATGGGGAAAATGTTATCAATCTTACATTTTTAAGGATCAGTTATAAAGTTTGATAATAAAGCTTTGAATTATAAAAAAGCAAAAATAAAAAAATAGCCACCATATGCTTCTGGTATCTTCTAAGACACTGGCCATTAGCACCTCCCTTCTTTGCCCTCTGTCTTCCAACTCTCCTATCCCTCCCAGCATCGCCCCATGATATCACTTGTCTTCTACACCCAACTTCAGGGAACATTCACACTCTGAGGAGCAGGATAGGATAGTAATGATTAATCCCTTCAACTTGATTGGCTTGGAAGACATCTAGGGGATTAGTGAAACACACTGCTCAGTGTCCCATGGGTCATGGGAGCATGACTTTGGGGATAATACATGGTCCCTGGCCTTTTCCACTTGGGTGCTGTGTTATTTGCTATTTCTTGGCCCCCATCAGGTTAGCATCTACCTCTCCTAGGCCCTTGCACCATGATGTGCCTTGGCGCCAACCCACCCAGGACCAAGACTTCTGAGCCAAAATGATATCTTTGTCCCTTACACTGCCTGTGTCAGTTGTTTTGTCCAGCAATGGAAAGCTGGCTTATACAAGAACATTGTGCTTCCCGATCCCATCAGCCTCTCATAGTTTATACCAGTGATAGCAAACTTTTTGGAGCCTTCAGCGATGACAAAAGCTGGCTGCAGGATGTGTGACATAGGCTAACCAATTCACATGAAATCCCCCCATCACTGAGAGCTTCTGCTGCCCTCACCCTCAGAATGTAGCCTAGAGCATGCCTTCAGTACTTGCTACTAACAAACACATAGAATGATGCCCTGAATTCAATTTCCAACCTTGTCACTAGCTACTGCTGCTTAATGCTGAAGAATTCATCACAGCCTCTCTGAACTACTGTTTCCTCATCTGTGACATGCACAGGAAAAGTAATTCTGAGTTACAACCATAGAACAATACAAGGTTATAATGGATGAGAAGACAATCTCAAAGGCATAAATTACTCATATATCATTTAATTCTAAATGCTTTTCTATTTACTTGATCATATGAATAATCCACTTTTATTTATAAATACATCTGTCTGACATGTAAATTTAAAATCTTAATAGATTCTCTGTAAGCTCCTGTCTTATCATATAAATTTTCCCGGTTGGTATCCCAGTGTATATATAAAAATTATTTATAAAAATATGTTGGAGCTGGGGAGATGGCTCAGAGAAATAAGCTTTTCCCTGGTAAGTGTAAGGGTCTGAGTTCAATCCCCAGTTCTGCCAAAAAAAAATATATATGTTGTACAATGATTTTATATATAAAAGCATTAAATAATACATTTTATTGAAAAACAAGTGAGAAGAAAGCCATAAATTACATTTTCTTCAAGAAGAGTCTTTTTAATATTGATGAAATCTTTTCCATACTGATAATATCTTTTCTAGTATCATATCTGGGGGTTACTGTGGAGCAACTTTGTTTAAATGTCTCTACAGAATTTTTCAGTTATCTTTTGAGTTAATTTTCTGGAATCCTTACACCCCATTTTCCCATTTTCTCCTCTCCTTACCTTTTCAACCAAAGAGCAACAAGCATGCATATTATAGATTTAATTATCCTTAAAGTTAGAATTAATCCAAGCACTTTTCCAATCCAGAGGCTGAAATTCCAAAATCACTGATGAGTCAGCGGATGGGCTGCTTATGGGTAAACACACAGGAAAATTATGCAGCTTACTTTATGCACCATCTCCAGGCAAAATAACTTCAGGCCCCTTACCACACCATTCAAGTTATAAATTAATCCAGCTTGAGGGGTTGGCCAAGAAATAACAACCTCAGAGGAAGAAGGAGGTGTGAGAAGATTAAACAAGAAGGAAGAACTGTGCCGTTAGCAGAGGAGCTGCTATCAGGCATCTGGCCGGCTCTCAGCTACCACTCCCTGCCACCTCCAGAGGAGATAACCTCCCCTCGCCTGTTCTCATCCTTGCGATGATGCCTAGACATGCAGTCAGCTGTAAACAAGGCAGCATTCAGCATAAGACCCGAAGGCCTAGGGGGCTGCATTAACGATGCATCTACAGACCACCTAGAGGCCTCTTGGTTCCTATGTTGCATTTGCCTGTTGTGCCATTTGGACACAGCACTGTGCCATGTTTTGTTAGTGGTGTTAACAAATACTACTCCCAAGGTGAGCACTGCAGGTTCACTAGGAATAATAAGTGTACTCCTTAGGGCCTTTTAAAACATCACAACGGTGTGGAAGATGAAGTTTCAACAATGCAATCGTTTATGTATTTTATTTGCAAATACCAGATACTTGTGTATTTGGAAATTAAGATATCTTTTTCTCCGTTTTTCTTCTGTGAAATAAATGAACTACTTGTTCCAGCCAGAAGTTATACATAGTGAAGAATCTACTCAATTATTAACATTTTTTAGAAGTGAATAGGTTACCAAATTTTGGAACTATTTAGCGATGCTTTTTGGAACTATATAGGAATTAAATGGAATTATTTAACATAGTTCTATTGCTATAACAAAATACCCAATTTAAGAACTTCTGACATTGCCAGTCCTACAGATAACCCACTACTACTATGGACTACTGGACTGTATTGGATTATTTTGCTGAATTCACATACTTACAATATTTAAATGTAATAACAGATCCATCTCTGAGAAAACTAAACAAAAAAGCGGGATACCAATGAAGAACCACTTTGTATCTGTATATACAAAATAGGATAGATATACAGCTACTTCCTCTTCATTCAATGAGAAGAAAGATTTGTCCTAATAGTGTTTGGACAGGATATCATGTCTGCATCTTTTACTATGAATAACCACTATGAAGACAACAGTATGCAATGTATTAATTATTGAAACTGTCCTACTAATCGGTTTTGAAACTGTCTCATTGCTATTTGTTTCCAATAAAATTGATTTTAAAAAATCTAAATAAATCATACTTTTATAAAAATAGCCAAGATGGGGAACTTTATAGAGAAAATAGGTTTATTTAGCTCACAGTTTGGGAAACTGGAAGTCCAAGATTGGGCACCAGCATTGACTTGACGCCCTCACTATGTCATGTCACAGTGATGACAGAAACCATGTGAGAAGTGATGGTATGACAGGAAGATAGGGATAGAGAGCGGCTGTCTTGCTCTGTTCTAGCAATCTACTTTTCTAAAAAATAACTAACTCAATCTAAGAGACCAGCATGAATCCCTCCTGAGAGCAGTGTTCTCAGCATCCCACATACCCTCATGAAGCCTTTCTCTTAAAGGTCCAACCACCTCATAACATCACCAGCCTGACAACCAAGCTTCCAACATGTGAACTCTTGAGTAACAAAGTCAAATCACATCCAAACCATAGCAATAACTATTCACATGCTGAGCCCTTCAAAGTTTTCATAACACTTAAATTCTCATGTATAGGAGGAAAAAGTAGTCCACCAAATTTATATTTCAGCTGGTAAAATTTATAATTCAATTCCAAGATTTATAGACTATGTTGTTAAAAACCTGAGTATTTACTATGCTTTAAAAAAAAACCCTCTTAGATTTAGGTGCTTAAATTTCCTATCTTAGCCCTATATCAAGATATTAGAGAATAGGCAAGTTATGCCTCTCTGTTAGCTTCTTTGTCTCCCTCTGTTACATCTGGTTATTTAGAGATCTAGAGTTAAATTAAAGCCTTCACTTTAAGTAAAACAAAATTCAGCACCTTTGACACTGTACTGAAAATGACTGTGAGACTGCATGTGAGCTTGGTGAAAAAAAATTACAAAATCATTTCTTGGAAATGATTGCCAAAATCTCACCAGGTCTGCATTTGTGTATAGCATGAGTTCTGGGAGGGGCTCAGTGTCCCTGAACTAATCGTCTTTGCCTCATCTGTTAGTCACCATCCCACTGCAGGGACAAAACACATGACGCGCTCATGGATGACTTAGAAGAGGAAAGGTCAGAACTCAAAGGTGAGGCCCTTGGATCCCACCAAAGCACTCACGAGTGTGCTTTACTGGTCTTCTGTGTGTCTCTCAAGCTGAGGGAGTTCAGAGGCAAGATTAACCACCACATTTCCTCTGCCTCAGAAGAGCAGTCTAAGCCCAAGTCCTCATGACAAAAGCAGGTGGGATAGGGGTGCTCAGCTTAGAGAAGAGACATTATGTTATCACTAGTCAGAGTGCTCTGAGAAAGAAAATCCAGACGTTTAGAAGGGGAAGGAAAAGGGGACATAGATTTAGGGCTCCAGCAGGGGATCGCTAGCCAACATATCATTCTAAACATCACTTTGTCATAAGCACTGTTTTTAGTTGAAGAAACGGAAGACACCACAACTCTAGATGCTTATAAGCTCAGGAATGGCAGCTAGAGGAGTCCACGTAACAAATCTCATTTAGGTAACCTTCACTTGCTATTAGACCTCCTCACAGTTTGCCACTCTTGGAAGCTTAGACCTCTTCTTTTCCACTGTGGTGTAACCTTATTATTCGGTTTTCACCACCCTTTGCGGGTACTTGCCACTCCATTTCTCACACAAGAACGTGGTTGTGATCTCTTGCTTTTCCCTTGTGAATCTCTCTCTTGTTAGATTAATTTCCATGATTACAGCCAGTGAATCTAAATGTGTGGGGAAAAGAAATTTTTCTGCTTCTCTAAATCCCCCAATAAAGAGCCATCCTATCAAGAACATGAATTCTATTCTCATCAAAAGTTGCTCATCCACCTGAGTGCTGGACCCAGCTGCTTATCCCTGAGGCAGCTGAGCACACAGAGCTGCAACTATCTTGAGCTCCAAACAGCCTCAGTTTAAATTGGATACAGTGCTGTGCCCAGTGAAATGTGGTGCATCCTTTTGCTAACCTCCATCCAGCACAACTCCAGAAATATGTGCAAACATGCACCGGGGTGGAGAAATGTGAAAAGAGGGGGCCATCCCCAGAGGTTGGCTGGGCATCTCCTACCTTGACACTCCAAAGGTGGTCCACTGAAGGTAGGCTAGGTGTCACTCAGGAGCTCAGGAGCTTTTTACAGAAACTTGGGCTTCCCAAACCTGTGGTTTATTATCTGCAGTTAAGCAAGCCCCCTAGGAATTCTGATCCCCCCTGAAGTCTAAGGAGCAGCACCCCAACTATCCCCAGCCCTTTGGCTTTTCTCCTTGATTCATTGGGGAAATCCTGAAACACAGCAAAGTCCTAACTTTTGAACTCTCACCAAATACAAAATCAGCACTGAAAAGAACTCGCCCACTCCTACTGTGCCATCAAATTTGTACAAACTCTTCTCTGATTGTCCCCGTTTTTGGTTTTGCAATTGGGCTGGGTGTACATCTGCAAAGCAACTCCTTGGTGAGGCACACATCTCACAGTGACCAGAAAATCTCTTCTTGCTTTATACCACACTATGAGATAGCCATGGGATCAGAATTTGGAGACTCCAGAGCAGAGTCAGTGGATATAAGAGGAAGTTTATTTTAAAATACCAATTCCTAAGCCCCATCTCCAAATAGTGTGCTTTAGCCTCTGAGTGAGTCCCAGGAATCTATCTATCCGTACTTTAAACCAACCCTTCAGGGACCTGGGGAGCAGGTGGTATGGGATGCCACACTGGGAGAAACTCATCACTGAATGATCCATCATGTGAAAATGCTTAAGTACCATGTCCGCTCTTTCCTGAAATGAACTGAGAACACTTTCTGATTTGTGTTTGATGATATCCATCAAACAAGTTAATGCCAACCATCAATTAACGACTTTTAAGTAATTTATGTAGGTGGCTGCCCATATAATCAATCTTAATTCACAAACGCTGAGTACCCATGCAAAGGTAATGCCGTGAGCAACCTCACAACATAAATCTTTCAACTGAAAATTAAGCAGGTAGATGTTACGCTCCAGTGGACATTACTCAGTGTCCCAAGGGGTGGCATTAGGTTAACAACTGAAAAAATCAATTGGACAGCCAGTAGCGCATGTCTGTCCTGCTGTGTTCAAAGCCACAGCTAATTTCAGAGCCAGTGCCAAGACTTGAAGGGGTAAATCACTCCCTGTGTAGGAGGTGTGCTGTGGAACTGGAGCCCCTGACAGAGCAGAAGTTGCTTAGGACAGGACAGTTGTGGAATCAGAAGGATGTCGATGCTCACAGCTTAACAACATCTTCACGTCTCATCTTAGATATCTGGGAGGCCTGTTACTTGGAAAGATAGAAACCAGGTAGAACTCAAGTAGTTCAGAAGTCATGGGTCACCTACCTAACATATATTGTTCTGGGGAAATGTCATCTCTCTCTTGCCATGTGGTTATACTGCTTTACCTGCTTCTAAGTGTTTATACATGGGTCACAGATCAATCATATGCCCAAGTAGAACCAGTCAGTGTTCTTCTGTGATATTTTATACTGGATGCTTGGGTTGATTGACAGAAGTGAGGGCAATGTAAGTTCAGCATTGCCATTGGCAAGTTTATCTGCCACATGGAAAGAGTCCACATAAGCAATGCCAACAGAAGTACAGCCTGGAGCCCACATCTGTCCCTGAATTTCTGTTACAAGCACCAATGGATAAATTTCTAAATCAAAGATTTTTGGGCTCCCAGTGGGTGTTTTGTGACCAACAGATTTTTAACTATGACAAGTACATCGTTATGTTTGAATATAAGCTAGGCCTTGCAAAGGCAAATGCCTAGAGTATACACAACACAGCTCAACCAAACCACAACAACATCAAGCCACCCCCTGCCAGTGCATGCCAGAGTGAAGGCTGGGTTGCAAGCACAGAGTTTTGTGGAGCTTGCTATGGTGTGGTTACACTGCAGCTAGAGACCACCTCTAGATTGTGTAGCTTGCATCTTTTTTTTTTGTGTTCCTCATATCCTCAAAAGGAGTTGGATATTGACCACAAAAGAACTGGTGCCAAGAAGAGAAAGAGACTCTGGCAGACAGAAGATTTTGAACATCCAGCAGCTACTTACAGGAGCTATAGGCATCATCAGTCATAACCAAAAGGAGAGGTGCAGTGTGGACATAAGAAATTCCCCCTGCTTGTAGCTATAGATGAAAAGGACTTCAGGGCATTACTTCTGCAGCTGCTGGGTACTTTCTGCCCTGCTGGCCTCAGCACAGCTTGGAGTATTTGAGTCGCATGAATTTTAGACAATTAGTCTAGTTTGTGACATTAAGAGGATCTGACTGAAGGGTGATTAAAAATGAATCTGGGGCCCTGCTTTACCTGCCCCCTTTGCCAGCACTTAACGGTGGAGGGGCAGTGTGCTGGCAGCTAATGACTATGGGAAAAAAGATTGAAAGACTGAGACCAGCTGGGCCAGGATTTGGTTAGCATACTGAATGGTGCTCTTTCTAACTGTGTGCTCCAGGTGCGAAGGCGCAATCTCTGCTGTCTTCAGACGTGAATCTAAAATTTGCCACAGAAAAGACAGACTGGCATTTGTCCCGCTCAGAGTGCTTTCCACATAGATCCTCCTTCTTGTTCTTTATGTAACTCCATTTGCTTTATGGACAGCTGGTTCCCTCTGTGTCATCCTGCAGCAGCAACACCGCCTCCAAGCAGCCTCCCCGCTCCACTGCCAGAGAACAGTTTCTCCATTTGCAGTGACTTAAAAGAGCTTTTTCTTGCACCATAATTAGCTGCTTAATGAGGTCTCACCCAGTCAGGTGACAGCTCCTAGATAGAGGAGGCCTCACTAGTGGTACCATTGCACCTGCTCCTCTCTCTTCTCCCAGCACAGTGCTTACCCATAGTAGGGACACTCTTCATGCTCATTCTATTCAAATCATGGACTCTTGTAATAAATGAACTTGGGAATTACAACCAGCATCTTGAAGGCATTGTTTTGGGAATCTTTTTTTTTCTTTTGGAACTGGGGATTGAACTGAGGCCCTTGCACTTCCCAGGGAAGTGCTTATTCCACTGAGCCATCTCCCCTGCCCTCTTTTTTTTTAATTTATTTTTTACTTTATTGAAGTACAAATATCAATCAGAGAGTTTTAAGACACCTTAACAAGACAGATTCGATAAATTAATACATTGCAAACTGTTTTCGTAATGTTTTGGTATCATACAAGGTGCATACATGATATTATACTTACAGACATTATTATAGCAGATGTCTCTTATCAGTAAATTAAGAGTATAGCTGTTTATTTATCTTATTTTTTATACCTGAATTATATCAAAAATTCAATAATTATTTTCCCAGTGGATGACCATAGTACTAGAAGCCGACATAATATCCTGTCCAACCACCATTAGTGTAAATCTTGCCTCTCATAGGATTATGTAGAAGAATAGCATTATCTATCCCAACTGTACTGCCTATACACACACACACATCATGATTTTTTCTTTCTTTTTTTTTTATCTTTTTTTTCCATTTATTTTTATTTTATTAAAATACAAATGTCAATCAGACAGTTTCAAGACACCTTAACCATACAGAGTCGATGAATTAATACATTGCAAACTGTTTTCATAACGTTTTGGTACTGTACAAG
>PVKA01006805.1:0-81421 GCA_004027165.1 Ctenomys sociabilis | reverse complement strand
CATACTGTTTTGGTATCGTACAAGGTGCATACATGATATTATACTTACAGACATTATTATAGCAGATGTCTCTTATCAGTAAATTAAGAGTGTAGCTGTTTACTTATCTTATTTTTATACCTGAATTATATAAAAAATTCAATAATTATTTTCCTAGTGGATGACCATAGTACTAGAAGCCGACATAATATCCTGTCCATCCACCATTAGTGCAGATCTTGCCTCTCATAGAATTGTGTAGAAGCACAGCATTATCTATCCCAACTGTACTGTCTGTACACACACATCATTTTTTCTTTCTATACCCCTTCCTTTGTCTACACCTGTCAAAGGTGGGCACTCCATTGTCATTCAACTAACTTAGGTGCTTGAACTCGACACCACAATCCAACACAGTCCAGCATTCTACAACAATAGTGAGTTATTCAAAGAAGTTGTCGACCATAGCCATTTACAGCTCAGCTTAATATTATGGCACCGCGATGTATACTGCATTTTTGTACTTTTCTGCTGGATGGTAAAGACCTAGATAGAGCAAGACTTATATACCAAGAAGCAACGCATCTTCAAACAGCCATACCCCCCTGACTGCGGTCCTACCCTCTGGGCGCTAGGCAGCTCCGTGTCCACCAGAGGGCGCACCAAGCGGCACTTCGCTTGCTCTGTGCGCTTCCCCTCGTCAGGGGGATTCCAGATAGGTCTCCCAGATTCCTGTCTAATTCTTCCTTCTCTTGGAACTTCAGTTTTTGTTATCTTCTGAATTTGAGATAATGACGTTCCCCTCGGAGAAATGAGGCCCAAGAGCGTGGGGGGTTCGGGGGGGGGGCTGGTGCTGATCCTTCGGGAGCAGGGAGGTTTAGTTTCTTCCTCTTGGGGGACTTGATGAGCTAGGCTGGTAGTGAGGCCCCGTCTGTGGGCTGCTTTGGTTTCCCACCCAGGTGAATGGCTGTGGCGCAGGTAGCATGGTGGCTGTAGAAGGATCTTTAAGGGTGCGTGTTTGTACGTGTGGACACAGGACTCCTCTCCCAAGTCTTTTCTCTAACATTTACTGTTTCGAAATACTGTCTGCGCTCAAAGGAGGCTCGGAGACCTCCCAGCTGGCATCAGGAATGGCTGAAGATGACAAAAAAGTAGGAAGATTTTTATGGAGGAATCGGTCCTCAATGTTGAAGTACCAGTAGGCTTTATTATTTTAAATGAAAACACTGTTAATTAGGAAATAATACATTTTGAATATATAAAATTTAAAATATACAGGAAAAGAAAAAGTAGGTAGAGAGGGGATGCATTGTAATTAGGAGGGGATGTAAATTGTCACAGTCACCACGGTGTGAATATTCCTCAGGAAATAAAATATAGAATGATCATAGGAACCAGAAATCCAGCTGTGAGGAATGTACTAAAGGCAATGAAGGCCAGGCATGGTGGCACACGCTTGTAATCTGGGTACTCATGAGGCTGAGGCAGGAGGATTGTTGCAAGTTTGAGGCCAGCCTGGGCTACAAGTGAGCTCAAGGCCAGTCTGAATTGCATCGTGAGACCGTGTCTCAAAACAAAACAGAGGGCTGGCCAAATAGCTCAGCAGATTAAAGGATTAAAGCTCCTGCAAGCAGGCTCAGGGACCGGAGTTAAATCCCCGGGCGACCATGGTGGCCCCAGCCCCCCGCCCTGGGGGAGCACTGAGACAGCAATTAAAGCTAGGTGTGGTGGAGCACACCTGTAAACCCAGCTCTTCCGAGGCTGTAAAATGGTGGATCACTATGAGTCTGATCTAGTAGTGAGACCCTGAACACCCTGTAGACCCTTCCCTAAATATACAGCCCCCCCAGAACAAGCAAACAACAGCAAAGGAAACGAAATTTGTATGTTGAGACATCTATACTTGTGTTTATTGCAGCAATATTCCCATTAACCAAACTATGGCATCAGCTTGCATCCACTGATAGATGAGTGGATTTGAAAATGTGGTGTATGTACTAACCAGAGTACCATTTAGCCATCAAAAGGCAAAATTCTGTCAGTTGTGACATAGCAGAAAACCAAGAGGACATCGGGCCAGATGAAATAATGCAAACACAGGAAGGTAAGTAGCACCTGGTCTCACTGATGAGGGATCTGTACAAGTTGATCTCGTAGAAGTGGAGAGTGGAGAGGGGCTCCAGCAGGCTGGGTGGGGAGAGGTTGCCCAGGGGTACAAAGTTCCAGTCAGAACTGGGAGTAAGCACTATGTTCTGTGGCACAGTAGACTGGCTGCAGTTAGTGACATATTGTGTGTTTCAAAATAGCTAGGAGACAGGATTTTGAATGTCTCACCATAAGGAAATGATAAATATTTGAGGTGATGGATAAACTCCCCTGCTTTAAACAATTATTTACATGGACGTATCATAGTATACCCTATCAATTTGTACAATTTAAAAATGTTAATTGAAATAAAATAAAGTAAATCAAATGGAGAAATTATTCTTTCAGAAGTTCAATTGGCAAGCAGCTTTTTGAGAAAAAAAATGAAGTTTGGTATATTTTTTATATCTTATATACAACTTTATGTTTCACTCTAAAATTATTCCTTTGAAATCCCCCTTTTTCAGAGTATACTTTTCTTTTCCATTGTATGTTCTCCTACTGTAATGTGTTAAAGCATATTTCCCCTTCTGTTGAATAATTGTGTCAATATTTGTTTAGTTAACCATATATTTTTTCTAGATTTTTAATATCATAAAATATTATAATAATCATCTTTGGAGCTAAATTTTACAAACTATTAATAATTATTTCCTTAGGGGGACTACAAAGGGATAAAACACTCTGGGATAAATTTAATTTCATCTTTGTCTTACTTTCCTCTTGTTGCTGGGACAAATACCCTGCACTCAAAACGAAGGAAGGAAGTGTTTACTTAGGTTACAGTTAAAGCAGCCTGAGTTACACAGCAAGACCTCGAGACACTGCTGTTCAGCGCTACAGGATCAGAAAGAGAGGCTGGCACACCTCCGTATACAGCATGATCCCCTCCATACCTCCAAAAGAGGCCCCCAGACCTGGGGGCTGGTAGGTGGTGCTTGCTGTCAGTTTAATGGTTCACACCTCTCTGGCCCCTCCCCTCAAGCCCCGCCCTGGTTGTCTGCCCCCCCCAAGCTGCGACTGCCCCATAATTTACAGGAGGTTTGGAGGGGATAACTAGATACAAACCATAACAATCTTTTTTTTTTGAGGTTATAAACTATTTTTTTCCATAATTTTATTGAACAAAGAGCAATGAGACAGTTTCAAATCAAATTAGTAGAACAGATTCAGTAATTTATACATTGCATATTGTTTTCTTAGTAGTTATTTGTTGTACAAGGTGCAGACATGATATTCTATTTACCAACACTATTAGAGCAGATGCCTCTATTCACTGAAGTAAGAGAATGTAGCTGTATACCTTTTTTTAAAGCTGATTTATAGTACAGTTTCAATAATTAATACCTTTTACATTGTATCTTCCTAGTGGTTATCCATAGTACAAGAAGCAGACCAGATATCCTGTCCAAACACTATTAGTGCAGATCTTCCTTCTCATAGAACTATGTGAAAGTAGTTGCATATTTATCCTAACTGTTCTGTATATACAAATATATGTATTTGTATTTCTGTTTTTTTTGTTTAGTCCTGTGAGAAATGGGTATTCTATTGTCATTCACTTATTATAGGTGCTTGAATTCAGCAAAACACTAGAACACAGTCTAGCAGTCCACAATAGTAGTGGGTTATCTACAGAAGTTGTTGACTAGAGCCTTTTACAGCTCAGTATATTAATATGGCTTTACTTTATATACTTCATTTTTATACTTTTCTGCTGGATGGTTAAGACCAAGATAAAGAAGGATCTATACAACAAGAAATGTAACTTTTGTATCTGATAAGGCCGGTCAAGTCCCCGCAGGGCTTATCCTGTAACCCTGTACTTTATAGATCCTTTGTGAGTGTCAGCCATGTGGATGAGTCATGGCCATTGCTTGACCAATTTTCACTCTGTGAAAGCCTGAGAGAAAGTTTCCTCTCCATGTGACTCTCCTTAGGCACACTATATATCATTGATCACATTCCTCTGTGACTCTATAATCTCCTTGATCAGAAAATTTGGGCCACAACTGGGAAGCATGACAGGGACATTTGTACACATAAGATGGGCAAGGCAAAGATCCCGAGAAACATCAGCAGGATTTTGAAAGTAGCAGTTAAATGGTAGGATTCTCAACATGACTATCTACATATGCTGATACCTGTGAACCAAACAACTGCACTGAAGATAGCAATGTGTAATAGAAAGGTCACGTTTGGAAAGCCTGCCATTCTGGTCTGCTAAATACAAACTTCCTGTCATGACATACCAATTATTACCATACTGTCTCACAAGTAAAAGTTTTTTTTGGGGGGTAATAAGGGGAACTTTCTTGAGTCCCACTTCTACCCCTTTGTTTCCTGGTCTCCCACATTAGATAAGCATCCTCCCTCCCCATCCCCCCTTCCATCCTGCCCTCTCAGCAGACTCTGGCTTGGGCCTCTGCTCTTCTCCATGCTGGCTGTGTGCTCTCGGGAGGATGATCACATCCCTCTCAGCCTGTCTCCTTCCCATTCAGACAGGCAAGTAATAGCTTCATCATTAGAGTGGGAGGCCTATAGGAGAAAAACCACAAGAAGTTCTAGGTAGCACAGGCACTTAGAAAGAAGTTGGTTCATGGCAGTATCATCACTGTCATTATTATTATTATACCCCCCCTATCCCCAAGACCTTACTGCTTCAGTCACCGTCAAACCTCCTCTCCCTGACCCAGGAACACAGGGAACACAGGAAACTCTGTACTTGTCGCTGGAGGGACCAAAGTGGCTCCAAGAACGAGGCCTTTCAGAGGCCTCCTTCTAGAGTGACACTTGATGCTATCTCTGGGCCGGACAGCATCTGCCCCTGACAGCTCCAGGGCCAAGGGTGATCCATGGAGTCTCCCTATTAGCTGAGCACCAAGCATATGACCAAAGTAGCATTGCCCTGTGCTGTCTCTGCTGAGGTTGTTCTGCTGACTTTGGAAGGATGTCCCTCTTAGATTTTGGACTGGAGTCTCTTAGAATGCATGGCCACTAGCTGGCCTCTTGCTTCCCTGGCAGCCTAGGGTTAAGGATGCTGGGCAGGAAGGAGTGTGACTGGCCACATGGTCCTTTGCTGGCTTTGCCATACTAACTTTCCTCCCCTGACTTGAACAGCCTTTCTACTCTGTTAGGGAGCACTAGCTATGGTCTGTCCTGCCTGCTGGTGTGTACAACCTGAGGTCCACTTGTTTTGTCCTTATTTTAAAAATGTTATAGGGCCAGCCAAATGGCTCAGCAGATTAAAGCACCTGCAAGCAAGCACAGGGGCCAGGGAGTCGATCCCTGGGCCTGCCACGCTGGCTCAAACCCTGGGGCATGATGAGTCAGCAATTGAGACTGGGCATGGTGGCATGTGCCTATCAGCCAAGCTCTTGGGAGGCTGTAAACAGACAGATCCCTATGAGTCTGATCTAGAAACGAGACCTGGGACATCACGTAAACCCTTCCCTAAAATACAGGAAAAAATTCCACCACATACAATCATTAACTATATTATCTATTTAATATGTGGCCAAGTCCCTTCTTCCTCACTTGAAAAGAGAAGGGGGAAATAAAGAGGTAGACTGAAGGTTGGACATGTACCCATGAGGAAAGGTCTGAAAAGTCTAGTGAGTTTCAGAATCCTCTGGAAGACTCGTGAAAACACAGTTTGCTCAGTTGTGGCCTCAGAGTTTCTAATTCTCTTGTCTTGGGGGTGAGGCCTCAGAGCCTGTCTGTCCCTGCAGAATCTCAAGTGCTGCCTGATCTGCTGGCCTGCGATTCCTCCTTAAAAACTGTGGACCTTGAGAGTGGCGTGCTCCTGTAGTCACTGTCCTTTGGCGTCTTGTAAGAAGTCCGGGGATAATGTTGGCATAAGGCAAAGGGTTCGGTGGTGCTGTTCTGAAGGTGGGCTTGGTTGTAAGGGGAACGGGTCTCACTGTAGGCAAGGCAGAGAATTTAAGAGAAGGCTAGAGGATCCCTCTGAATTCAAAGCTGAACACTTACGTCTTAGGAAGCACAGGATGGCAGTTGGAACTCGTGTGTCTGCTGCCTCGTCCTACTGTTCCTACAGTGGATATATATTTGATGGAGCAGAGGCAGGAGAAGGCCAGGCTAACCTACAGGGCTATCTCAGCTACACAGCCCTGAACTGAGCAGCCTGGATCACACAAAGCAAGGTTCTTCTTCTTATTGCACCTCAGTTTCCCTGGCTGTCACACAGGGCTCGAGGTAGCAGCTCATCTTATTGGATTGTTGTTTCTCAAAGTGAGCCTGTGTCAGAAGTCCACGGGATGCCCGAAATTGTCACATGTGTCACTGCGCTGGTACATGGTGAGCTGCAGGCCGCCTGTACCAGAGCAGAGCAGGAGCAAACAACCCCCTGAGTAGTAGTGCTTGCCCAGTTTCTGTGGTGTAAATAAACACACCCACCGAGGGCAAGTTCAAACTAACAATGTGAAGCCACTGAACTATATACCCTGGGAAGAGAGGACCCCACCCACTAGCTGACTCAGAGCCTTTGAGGGAGGCCTGGGACCCTGCATTAGCCCAAGATGATTTTGGTGAATAACAATTCCAGAACTCTTGCATCTGAGAGCTCTCGGAGGGCCTTTTATCTCTCCATTCTAAGATGTTACAGGTTCTCACTCTGGTTCTAGAGCTTGGGGGCATACTCTCCCTTGAGAGATACCAGTCCTCTCAGCTTCTCCAGCCAGGCTAGAGAGACTGGCGGATCATTGCCCAGGTGAGGTAAGGGCACATTGGCACTGGCTGTGTGGACCCTGTCAGATTCTCTTCTCTCAGTGCTCTGTGGGTGTCCTGTGCCCCTGCTGCTCCCAGAGACAAAGAGCACCTCAGTGCACACATTTTTGGGCTACAGATGTGAAAGGGACACAGAGTCCTTGTGGGGATGTGGGGGTCCCCATCTCTCTGGTGGAGTTGACATCTCAGCTGTCCTCCTCATGACCTGATCTCTTATCTCCCTCCCTGGAGCAGAGAAGCCTCCTGTCTGCTCCTCTGCCATTTCTGTGCCATTGTCTCTCATCTTGATAACCTTCTCAGTTCAGGTGGAGGGCAGAGTGGAGAGTGTCATTTCTGCCTTGAGCCCTGCTGAAGATGTTGTGGGCCCAGGAGAGACCCACTGGCACGCATTAGGGGTGAAAGAGAAGTCAGGATGACTGGTACCCGGCCCATGGTAGGGCCAACTGCTGGATGGATTGTACATTCTTTGTGCAGAAACCATTTCTGCTTTAAAGTTGGGTTGGAAATGTGGTTTAGCTTTTAGCTTTGTTTTCTGATCTGTTGAGACAGAGTCTTACTAGTTGTGCAGACCAGCCTGCTGCCTCTGCAGAGTGGCAGAAATACTGTTGTGCACCACCACAGCCCATGGGAACTTAGTTTTGAACTGAAATGATCTCTAACTTTCCCTCATTCTGGAAAGCAGCGAGCCATTCTCAAAGGGTGAACTTTAAATTGGTAGCATCATTTGGGCAGAAAAGTGAATCTTCAGGCTCTTAATGTCTCTGTTCCTTGTAGCCATGGTCTGAACCTCTGTTATTACTGGGTCATTGTGGGGGTTAAGCACTGCTCTCTCCAAACAACTTTTTCCAAAGCTGCTGGTCAATCAGACTGCTCTGCTAAGCCATCCTGGAGCCCTGTTGTCATGCTATAAGGATCTCTAGCCCCTGACTGGAGGTGCCCAGCATAGCATGGGAGCTCATAGTAGTGCATAAGTTCCTGGTCTGCTAAACCCTTCTCATCACTCCTTCTGTGAGCTTGTGTTTGTTCCACTTTTCAAGCTCAGGGTTCCAGTGTTTGTCCCACATTATGGCCTTATGTTACAGACAAGCCTACTCTCCTACCATTGATCAACCTCTTACCATCTTCCTGGACTGTGGCTCTGCTCTGCCGGACACTTGGACTCCTTGCTGGGCCTCATCCCATTGGCCTTGGCCATCCTCAGCTGAGCCTGCTGGGAGGACCCAGGCACTAGGGACAAGAGCCCATTAGCCAGCCCTGGGCAGGGCTCAGGGTCTCTGAAGTCCTCCCTACATGTGACTTGAGATCCTTCCAGAACAGTAGAGCTGAGCTTTCTTTGGGTGACCAAGTAGGGTCCACTGGGGTGGCAGGCTTGGAGCTGGGGCAGTAGTTGACTGTGGACCAGGCTATGTCCAGTGTGAACTTGAAGTTTTTCCTCCCTTTTGGGGATGAATTAGATTTTCCTGAAGTGATTTGTGAAACTGGAGGCTCAGGAATAGGCCATGGGAGAGGGGACAGGATAGGAATCAGGCTGCTGGGGCCCTTTGTCTGGTGCAGGTCTAGAGTACATTGAGGCTCCTACACAGGTTTAGGTAGGAAAAGCTAAATGTGACTGTGGTGACTGTGGCTCTGAGTATGTGCCAGGCTCCTTGCCTGGGTGTCTTCCTGTGTGTCTCTGAGGGCTTCCATGAGTATCTGATAGAGTTTGCATCTCACCAGCTTGGAGTCTAGACAGGTGACATAAACCAGCTGATCTCCGTTTTCATTGTCTGTGTAGGGGGAATAATGACTTTCATAAAGAATGACTATGGTGGCATGTGTGCCTGTTGGCATTGCTCCTGGCCTAGGCTGTCACCACTAGATGCCTATGCAAGTCACTTCACCTCCTGGTGCTCCAATTTCTTCATGTGTAGCACAGGGATGAGACTCCAATTCAGAGCTGTGAGGGGGATTAGGGAAGTCAACGCCTGCACATGACTTAGCACTGTGATGATGTTGGTGCCTGGAGTGCTGATTACTTTTTCAGAGTGTGGATGCGTCCGCATGAGAATCTCCAAGCTTGGCAAGGTCACTCTGCTCCTGTGTGCATGCATGTAAGTATATATGTGCATACATGTATTTTTACAGCCAGGCTAGCCCCTTCTGTCAGGGTGGAGTTTGCTGTTGGCCTGGGCCTAGACTCTTCGAGCCAACTATAGGGCCTGTGCTGGGGATGGAATTTCCATTAAGAATTAAGCAGAACAGCACTGGGAAGCCAGGCAGACAGAGGGGAGGGGGTTGGAGGGAGGGTGCTGCAGCTCCAAGCTTCCTCGGGAGGCCTCAGTCCTGCATGGCATTGCAGAGGCCTCTGCTAGCTCTGCTCCAGTCACAGACCTTGCCAGGGCAATGGCCTGGAAGGAGGTGCAGGGTGTGAGGAGTTGGTCAGGGCGTCCTCTGTGCAGACACCTGGAGTCACTGCGACCAAGACTAGAGCCATGAGGCAGCCCCCAGGGAATGGAGAGGCACCCGTCGAGGGTCCAGGGCACTGGGGTCTGTGGGGCATCCAGGAGTGCAGGAGGCCATGCTGTGTTGTAGGTATCTGGGAAGTGTGTGTGTGTGTGTGTGTGTGTGTGTGTGTGTGTGTTGGGCAGAGAACATTTATGTCAAGTGCCTCAAGGAAATATGGAGCAAGCCAGGTTGTTTCTCTTTGGCCCTAAAATCTAGGCACAGAGTTTGGATTTAGAAGCTAAAGACCTCTGAGGCATTTTGGGGATGCTGATGGTATTCATGATCTAAGCCCTGGTCTGTTTCTGCAGAGAGACCTTTTGTCCTGGTGCATCAGGCACCTCAGCTTTCTAGGGAGTTTTATATTTCCTACTTTGGAAGCCTCAGCAACAGGCAGAGGAGAGTATGGTCTTCCTAGTGCACCCACAAGAAGACTAGAGCTTGGATGCCCTCAGGGAGTTGCCCAGGACACCCAGCTAGAAAGCGCGATCTCCAAGGTCAGACGATTTGTCATCACACGCTCAACCTACCAGACACAGACAGACAAGGTTCTGCAAACACTGCCCATTTGAGGCAGGCTCTGGCTCCAGTGTTCACACCGGGCCAGTGGCTGCCTGGAGGCCTCTTCTGTGGAGCCGGCCTTGAGACAGCCCTTGACAAGCAGGATTGCGGAGTGGGATCAGGCTGGCTGGAACAGGTGAGGCTGGAGTCGGCGCTGGCCTGTCGGAGGCAATGGCGTGGCCACCAGCAGAGTCGGCATGCAGAGCTCTGAGGCAGGTGAGTGAATGTCTGGACTTTGGAGTGTCCAAGGCCAGAGGCAATAGTTTTAGCCAGAGCTTAAAAAAAATAAGAAAGGAACAGAAATAATCAGCACCAAGTACCAGAAGGCTGAAGGGGGACTTTGGAGTGGACACAGTGTCACAGAAACGGCATACATCTTTCTCCCTGTGGACGTTTGTAAGTGCACTGATGTAGTCGGCACGTGAGGGTCTTGGGTTAGAGCTGGAGAGAAGTTCCTATCAAGAGAAGGCTCTGCTCTGAAACAGGCCCAGGAGCCAGGGGCTGCCTTTCCTAGTGATCTGCAAGAGTTAGGTAGAGGTTCTCTGGCAGCCACAGGGCACTCTTTGCAGGGTCCGGTGAGTGGGGTGGGATGACCTCTACCGTTCCTGCCAGGGAAAGGAGCAACATGCCTGAACTTTTGGGAAGCAATCAGGCTTCTCTTCTTCAGACTTAGCTATTTGACAGTCTGTGAGTGTGTGTGTGGGGGTGTGTGTGTGGGGGGCGGTTTGTGTCGCTGGGGTCTGATGTGTTCAAGGTGGAAGGAGTGTCCATTAGCCACTGTCATTTTTCAGCAGGTCCCTGGCACAGAGGGTGCGGGATGTGGGAACTTCATTTCCAAAGGGAAGCACCTGTGGCGCAGAAACCAAGCTGCATTCCGGGCATCCGGGCTGAGCAGTCGGGCGGCTCCCCCTGCGGAGAAGGCAAACTGCACCCAAATCCCTCCTAGTGTTGTTTCGGCTCCAAGAGAAACGATCCGATCACGGCCCTTCCCTCTCCCCTTCCAGATGTTGGCACGCGGGCACACCGCCGCCGGCCTGGATGATTACCGGCCTGGCTCCTGCCGGCCCATGGGTGAGCCAGGTCTCTAATTAGGTCTGACCGCGTCCCCATTCCAGAGCTCCCACAGATGACAGCACGCTGTTTCCCCCGCCAGGGGCACCGAAATAACCCTTACAGCCGGGCTGAGGCTGACGCGGACGGGGCAGGATGAGGCTGGAATGGAGGGGCAGGGGCGGGAAGGGCCTTGGGACACGCGGAGCCGCGGGCGGGGCCGGGGCGGGCGCGAGCAGCGGGGCTCTGGGGGGTTGGCCCGGCCACTTTGCGCCTGGCCTCTGGAGCTCCTGGCTGCTCCAGTCACCGCTGGCAGCTTGCAGCTGCACCTCTAGGAGTCGGACCTGCCAGCCTCAGAGCAGGTTTGTGACTTTCTGAATCACTGCCCTGAGTGTGTTGGCTGAGTGCTTCTGAGGAAGGGCTTGTGCCAATGCCAGTGGGCCTATTCTGGGGGGTGGGGGTGGGGCGTTGCTGCCTGGGGCGATCTCTACCCCTGACCAGGCTGGAGAGGGAGGGGCAGGTGAGCATGGAGCACATGTGTGGCTGTGACCCTGTATGGCCCCCGGCACACGGGTGGACTGTGACTCTGGAGGCAGTGCATGCTGGCGAGGGGCAGGAAGGGACAGGAAGATAGCCACCTGGGTTGGGCCACTTGCTGGGGGTGAGGGAAGCTGGAGGCAGGAGGCAGGAGCAGTATCTGATCTCACACTTTCCAAGGTGCCCTGACTTGTCCCCTGCTGGGCATCTTGCCTGTGCCTCAGGCAGCTTTGGTTTCTCAGGGCTGTGTGCCCTGAGAACAGAGCTCTCAACGAACAGGACCTTGGAGTGAAGGAGACTATGACTGATTCCTCCTGAACTGGCCAGGGCTGGAGAGACAGCTCTGGGGTCAGGAGAAGACAGAGGAGGGCAAGGGGGTACAGAGCACCCATTCTTAGTGCACTCACATTCCTGGGCTTGCAGCTATCAGGGGGATATGGATTCCTGCCACTGATTAAGTAGACAAGGTCTTCCTATGTAGTACAGGCTGGCCTCAAACTCACGGCAGTCCTCCTGCCTCATCCTGCAAAGAGCTGGGATTTGTGGTTGTGCATCACTGTATCGGGCTTCCTGCTCACACTCGCCTCTGGTCTACACAAACAGACAACATAAAGACACTTTCACAGTTCAGCTTGTCCACCTAGGGAGACCGACCTGTGCACCATGCACTCACGTGTGCAGTGCATACACAAAGGCACATCTGCATGGCGTGACCCACCCTTCAGCCTCCAGCTTGCCTTTCAGTCCCTATGTAAGGTACCTCCAAGTAACTAGCCTCTGGAGGGAGTAGCTTTAGGTCAGGGGCTTTGCCTGGAGGGTCAGGGCAGGTGTGGTGCATGGCCACCAAGTGCCTGCTTTGATTCAGACTGAGATCCTCCATGGGGCTCAGCAGAGAGCATCCTCGGCACTGTGGTTTGGGAATGGGAAGCAGTGCTTGCCTGGCTAAGGACAGCGAGGCCAGTCTCACAAAGCAAGTGGAACCAGGAAGGGTCTGGGTTAGAGCTGGGCACCTGTGATTTGCTGCAGGCTCAGATTTACGTCCTGCCTTGTCCTTACTGTGGAAAGCCCTGAGTGTCTGAGGCTGAGGTGTGGTGCAGCCTTGAACAGGAGGAGCAGTGCGTGGAGCTGGGTTCAGTATTTTTCTTCTTCGTTTTCAGTCTGCACTACCTTGAGGAAACCATCTGAGCTGGAGGAGCGACAGACTCTGCTCCTACCCCTTTCCCCTTCCAGCTATAAAGTTTTCTCAGACTCTTCATGACCTCCTTCACTTAGAGGCATCAGGAGACGCACAGTGCTGAGGGCAGGAGGTGGCCCAAACTATCAGCTGCTGATGGCTATTTTACTCTGAGGGTTAGACCTCCAGCACCCTGTCACTCTGATCTGGACAGCTTTTTGTGGCTTGCCCAGGCTAAGTGTGCTCCTTCGCTTGGGAAGTTAAAAGTTCTTTTCTTGGTGGTTTCATCTAGGTGTGCTCTGTCTAGTCCCTTGATATGGATGGAGCAAGTGAGGTTCAGTCATTGTCTGAGGAAGGCAGTGCTGGGATCTGCCTTTCCCTTTGGCTGATGATCCTAGACTCAACCCTTGGGGGTGGGTGCATAAGGCAGATCCAGCCCAGCAGGCTTCTCGCAGAGTGTAAGTGATGGAGGAAGAGACATTTCCCTTCTTACTCTGGCTGCCAGGAAGCCCTTAGTTCATCATGTTGATCCATTCTAGCAGCTGTGCTAGTTAGAGGCAGTGACTTGACTTTAATTTTTACTTTAACAGTGTTATAGACTATATATGTTTAACTTTAAACCTCCATTCTTGTGTGGAAGGAGACTGGAATAAATAAACAATGGGCAATTAAGCATTCTGTTGGATAAGAACATTATATAGGTTTTCCGGAGATAGTGTCAGCTTCAAATACTTCATTTCATGTTGCCACTGTATGTCTTAATTGCAGCTTCTGTACATTTGGACCCTGGTTTGTGACCATGTCTTGGGGCTTTTGTTCCTAGTAGCACTGGGAGAGAATGCTGATTTCTGTGCCGGCTCAGACAGTGGGGATTGTTGATGATGAATTGGGCCATTGATCGCCACCCTCTGCCCCAAGTGCTCCAGCTGTCGCCTCCTCTCTGTCTCAAAAGCTCAAGTGTGTGGTTGAGAGAAGGCGTCTGACCCTTGCCCTGTCCTGGCCCTGACCATGCTGCTGCCCCCATCATGGGACCCTGCCTAGCCCAAGGCTCTGATGGGAGGTCTGTGTCTCTTGGATCCAGGCCCTGCCTCCTCAGAACAGACTACATTTCTTGTAACAGCCCTAGGGAACAAGAGCTTGGAATACATAGCTTGGATGTGTGTGTGTGTGTGTGTGTGTGTGTGTGGCTATCTTGGTCCCTCACCAGGTCTGTGAGGTCATAGGCCATAGACCCAAGGGATCTTAAGTCTGCTAGCTCATCAGAGTCACTGGTTGCCTCTTCTCCAAGGACATGTAAGGGAGGGATCTAACCATACTGAAAAGGTGGTGAAAGTTTTAACTAATTCATTCCAAGATTGATTATTTTACCCCATCAAAGGCCACTAATGCTGGAAAGGGGAAATTCTGGAGGGCAATTATTAACCCTAAAGAGTCACTAGAACCACCCTAATGGTGGGCTTTCAGGGATTGTGCTGAGTGCTGGCCTCAGTTTGTGTGAAGTCAACCCAAGCCTTCCACTATTGCCCATACTCTTGACTAATCCTTCAAGAAACACTGGACCACAAAGTAGGAAGGAGGAAACGCCCTGCATCCTGGCACCAGGAAAGGCAGTGTGGTTTGTTGTGGGTGACAGGTTTGTTCTTCTTCACCTAAATTTCACTTCAGAAAGATAAGACTAAGACATGATTGTCTCCCTGGTGAAGATTCCCACTATTTACATGCTAACTGTTCTGGACACTTTTGAACAAAAGTGAAAAGCAGGTTTGAAGCCCAGCATGGGACATAGGAGAACTTAATGTGGGGGAGGTTGACTTATAGTGGCTTACCTTTATTCGCTCTCTGCCAATGGCTTTTGGCATCTTTTGTTTCGTGAAGCTTCTGTGCCAATCTTCTGACCTAGGCACCTCTGTTTTAAAGATGAGGAAAACAAAACATGCAAAGGTTAAATAACAAGCTTAAGGTGGAGTTAGCCACAAATCCAGGCCTGTCTGATTCCAGAGTTTGGAAGAGGTTGGACAATCCCACATTTTGAATGGAGGTCCAGAAAGCAGATAAAATCAGTCCTGTGGGAGATTTGAAGAAGAGACTGAGGAGCTTATTTTGCTGTCTGGCCCAGGACCTGAACCACATCAGCATCGATGGCCTCTAATGCAGGTGGCTGCTTCCTGGAGGCAGGGGTGAGGCTGAATAGGAAGTGAGCACAGGAAAGCCTCCGGTCGGTGGGGAGCCCCTCCCCACCTCTGTGTGTTGGGCACCATGAGTCTTCGGTGGCTTCAGTCTTCCTTGGAGCAGCCTCCACCTTGAAAACCCAGCCTCTTCCCAGACTCTGGGAACTAGCCAGTGCAGCCTTCATTCCCCAGCTCCAGGGTCCTCTCCATGCCAAGCTCTTGGGGAGTCCTGGATTCTCTGAGGTTGTCTCTGGGCAGACCAGACTCTGTTTAGTGTGATGCAGTGTCTGTAGGCGTCAGCAGTTTGGCTGGATAATTGTGTATAGTGTTCATTCTGGGCGAGAGAAATGGAGGTTTTGTCTTACAAAGCAAATATCCTGGCTTGGAAACCATGTTAAGTGCAGCCTGCTGCCCGGGATGTGAGCTGCTCTGTGCGCCTGTGTGTCATGCTGGCTTAAAAGACACTGTTGCAGGGTGGGACATTCATTCAGGCCCTCCGATTACTGTTGGAGGAGGAGGAGGGGGAGGTGGGAATACATCACGGCACCGTTCAGAGCACCAGGTCTGTGGTCTGAGACCTAGCATGTGGAACTTATGTCTGCTCATCTAAAAGATGGGCTTCCCCATAGTGCACTAGAAAATGCATGCGACGGACAGAACAGGTAGATGACAGAGGTGACATTCTTTCCTGTTGTTCCCACCTTGTGTGAAAGATGCTTTGACTGGCCAGGAGGAGATCTGGACTCCAGCTCTCCCTACTCAGCCTCTGGGAACCCTGTGGTGTTTAGGATAAAGTCACCTTCTCCTTCCTGCCATGTAAGGTGAGGGAAGAACACATTTTCCTGGCTCCTCTGTGTTTTTCAGGGCTAATGAAAGAGAATGAGACCAGAGACTTCAGTCAATACCGATTCATCAATTCGTGTCTCAAGTATTAATTGAAATTCTTTTCTGGGCTGGGGCCCAGGGAAGACATGGGGATGAAGAGAGGGGAGGGAATACACTAGCTCTGAGGCTGGAATTGGACCACATGACAAGGCAGACTTGTAAATAAACAGAGGTCTGGCTGTGGCAGGTCAAAGTGGGCACCGGAGGCAGCAGGGTCCTGGAGAGGAGGCCATCCTGGGCTTCCCAGAGGTGAGGGCTCAGTGGGCTGAGTCTTGGAAGATAAGACGATGCTGCCCGGGCTTTGGAGGAGAGGTTTCTAGGCATGGAAGCTAAGAGCTAAGGCAAGAAGCGTTGCTTAGCATGCTAAGCATGGGACGTCTGAAGCGGTCATGGCCTGAGCCGTGGTGTGGCTGGTCAGGAGCAACGGGAAAGCACAGGGAGATGCTGGGAGGAGGGGCAGACGGGCGTCACGCCCTAGCCTGTGCTCAGGTGCCCCGTCATCACGCTCACTTATAGGCCGACACTAGGGCGTGTTAAGCAAGGGAGGCTCATGGTTAGATTCGCTCCTCCGTTCAACACCCAGTTTTTAGGTGCTTACTATTTCTGCATTACTTTTAACTCTGATGTCCTATCATACAATGGCAATGTGTAAAACCACTGTAAAAAATTTCCTCTTTACTCATATCTCTTGATTGTGCATGTGATGTTCTATTTAATTGGTGGTGCTCATTTCTTCCCTGTGTAAGCATATGAAAATATTTTTACCTATGTATATTTATTTTTTATAATTCATATTTCATTATTTATGTCATTATGTTTTATATCTATGCATGCATATACAAATATTTATATTCCTCATCAATTTTGAAGTCAATTGGAGACATAATGCCTCGTTACCCCTAAACCCTTTAGTGCATATTTCCTTTAAAGGAGGGAATTCTCAGACCACAGTGCAATTGTGCCAACCATGTTTTTGAGGCTTCTTGTGTCTGTCATCCCACTAAAGACCCCATCTAGTCTCCCTTAGTCCAGAGTGATCCCTTTGCCTTGCCTTCCTTTACCTTTATTGCAAGTATCCCCCAGCTGGATGTCTGGTGGCTCTGCATGCATGGATTCAAGCTATGCACTTTGGGAGGGAACACGTATCCCCTGAAGCTCTCATCTCAGTGCTCCATGATGTGGGTGAGGGGCGGGATTGTCTTGCTGCCGGGGACAGAGACTTTCGTCATGCATCAGGCATGGTTAAAGCAGTTTCCTCCATGGTAAAATAACTATTTTCCCATAGTAATTAATAAGTTATCTTCATATATTCTTCTCCTCATCCTACTTAGAACACCTAGTTTATCACCGATAATTTTCTTCTTTTTTTTTGATTTGTCTTTTTTCGTTTTTGATTCAGGGTCTCATTAAGCAGCTCAGACTCATAATGATCCTCCTGATTTGTGCTTCCCTAGTGCTGGGATTACAGGTGTGCACCAAACTCCGTTGTCCACTCAGCATGCCTGGGGGTGAGGTATCACTGATGATTTTCAACTCTTTATTTCTTCCACACTTGTTTGTGAACATTCTGCTGTAGGAAAGGTTGTTCTTTCCTTACCTATTTCACCTACTTCTTCTCACCAGGGTCTTATGTCTTATTAACTTATTAAATGACCTTCTCTGCTCTATGTGATGTTCATATTTTCCCTGGCTCAGCCAGCAGGAGGCTATGGAATGTGGCTTCTGTATCTTTTTTACTTGCCGTGTGGTTCCCTGAGCACTTCCTTTCTATCTGCTGAAGCATGCAGCTCCAGGCTTATTTTGTCCTTTCCTTGGTCCAGCCCTCTAATTTGCCATTTGCAAGATCTGGAAGCTACGTGTATTCCTTGTTAATATTCGCATGCCTTCTTATCAGAGCTAGGACACACATGTGTATTTATTTCTGTAATGATCAAATGCAATAGTTATTTTCAGGAGAAATGAACCTTAAGTTGGAGATATAGAATAGTAGGGTGCAGTAGGTACTTTCCAGTGGGTGTTCTTTCAGAGGTGATATTTAAAAGAGTTGCAGTTTTACACAGATGAATTAAAAGGGGAAGGGTCCTGGGGATTGTAATAAGAAAGGCCTGAACTAAGACCGGATGGAGAAGAAGTAGAATCAATAGGATGTGGTGGTGGGCGAATGCAGAAAGTGAGGGAAATGGAACCAAGATGACTTCCAGACTGATGACTCAAAGCCCCACCCAACCCCACAGGTTCCAGATGGAATCTCTGGTCCTTTTCCTTTATACTATCCAAGCCATACCTGGCTCTGGTGGAGTATTTCAGATCTCAGTGAATGACTATTTCATCCGTGTGGCTGCATGTGCTAGAGAAGTCTGGTGGTCACCCTCAGCACCTCCCTCCCTCAGAGCCAGGTCCAATCCACCCCACAGCTTGGCACTGTTAGCTTGCATCTCTCTAGTCCATCTCCACCAGCAGCTGCCTAGTGTAAGGTCCCATTTTCGTCCTGGAGAACCATTCTTGTAAGTAATGTGTGTTTACGTAATAATTCCTACTTATCTTCTCTAGCTCATGACGTGTTCTGTGAGGGATGGGGCCATTGTTGAGTAAATGAATGAGTGCACACTTTCTAAGCTGAGTAATCAGATAGACGATGATACTGCTTAGTAGAGTAGAAGTTTAAGAGAGAGGCACACTTGCAGTTGAAGATTATAACTGACTTGGAACATCTTGATTTGAGGTGCAGCTCAGCCCTGTGTTTGTTCCCTAAATACCTCCCCATATTCTGGGCCAGTCACTTAGACCCTCATTCAGGAGCTTTTGGAGACTGGTAATGGGTGATATCTTATTCCTGGATAGATCTAAGAAACCCCCTGGGGGAGAGGGCTGAGTCCCATGGTACCTCTGAGATGTGTCTTTTCCATTTACCCCACCTCTGTTTGTAGAAGGTACCAGGGGGCCCAGGAGGCATTTCCTTGGTTCCTACCTGCTGTGTGAGATACCTTTATAAACCTTCTGAAGGCTTCTTGAAGCCTAAGAGTCATCTGTGTGCTTTCAATGGCTCAGGAGCTGTCAACATCCCCCCAGCCACTGAATCTGGGTAGACACAGGCCTGAAAGTGAACACAGAGCAGGGATCAGAAGGATGGCTCAGCCCAGGGACAGACCAGCCCGTCCAGGCCCACTGGCTCAGCCACTCTTGCTCTCTTCACTCTCCTACTGCCTTGGTGATTTCTTTCATCTTCTTTCAGTCACTTCTGACTCTCACTTATCCACTCATGAACAAGAGCTTATGTTGAATTTGTGAGCAAGACTCGAGGCTAATGAGCCCTCTGACTCCCTCTTCTTCAGCCCTCATTTCCTGTGGTCCTCCAGAAGCACAGGAAGGGGCCATCAGAGTGGGAGGAGATGTCACCATGCTAAGTGCAGAGACCAAGAATGACTACAGAGAATTTTCAGGAAAAGAGGTTGATGGCACCTGATAACACTGATAACCCCTTTTGTCTCACTCTCTGCTCTTCTGGCTTTCCCTTGAGAACAGCTTAGGAGTCTGGCTCTTTGATTACATCAGTGGAAAGGTGCCATATGGGCTCTGCAATGAGGGAAGGGACTCAGACTGGAAGGAGAAAGAACACAGCTCCTTCTGGGCCTGTTTCACAGAGGATGTTGTTGTTTTATTCTTCATTTTCTACTGTGACTGTACATTAACCCTGTGAATTTGCAGAGAAGCTGGAGGGAGGTGGCAAAGCAGGATTTTAAAATGAGTCTTTTAGAGATCAGTGAACTGAGCTGGGGCTCACCCCTTCAGGAGTTGCTCTTTCAGTTCTCTGAGGGATGCCATTTACAAAAAACCCCTGGAATGTGTGCTGTCCATCTGCTGTGGCAGCAGACAGCGTTGGAGCTGAGCAGTCTGGGACAATGGCAGCCACATCAGATAAGAGTAACTTGGAAAAGTGCCCACGGGCACCAAGGGTCTGAGTCACACATTCATCCCCTCTCTCATACCTTCATTCACCAAGTATCTGCAGAGCAGCAGGATGGCCACGTGTTGCAGGTAGAAGATGTACGGCAGGGAGTAGGACACAATGCTCAAGCCTTCATAGAATTTACTATTGGGACTGGGAAGACAGGTGACGGACAGAGCCAATCCAGTGCACAAAGCGATGCCGAGAGGTATGGGGGCATATGCAGAAATGCGAGCTCCTACAGTGGGAAGGGCTGCATGTTCCTTCAGGAGGATCACAGGAGTGCAGACCTCTAAGCAGAGCTCACTAGGAAGGGAAAGCGTAACCTACATGAATATTTGGGGAAAGAAGAGTCAAAGAGGGCAAAGAGTAAGGGCAAAGGCCCCGAGGGCTGTTAGAGGCAGAGCATGAGGGTTGGCAATTGGGATGCAGTGAGAAGAGAGCGAGCTGAAGAGCTTGAGGCCACTACAATAACAGGGCCAGATCAGGGCTCTGGCTATGGTAATCAAAGGCCTTTGGATTTTAATCTAAGTGACAGAGGTGGATATTGGGAGATTTGGAAAAGAAATGATGAATTCTGGCCACTCTGAAGGTAATTGATTATGGAATGCGGGAGGTTACAAAGGGTTACAGTTTTACGTGGAAGAATTAAAAGGGGAAGGGTTCTGCAGACTGTAATAAAAGAGGATTAAGTCAACATGGAGAAGAGGTAGAATCAGTGGGACATGGTGATGGATGAATGCCCAAAGTGAGGGAGATGCAACTACGAGGACTTCCAGGTGGGTGTCTCAAAGCCCCACCCAACCCGACATGTTCCAGATGCACTCTCTGCTCCTTTTCCCTTATACTATCCAGGTCATACTCGATCCTGGTTGGGTATTTCAGATCTGAGTGAATGACTGTTTTATATGTTTGGATACATATGCTAGAGAAGTCTGGTAGTCACCCTCAGCACCTCCCTCCCTCAGAGTCAAATCCAATCCACAATGAGGGGATAGGACTTAGGTAGCCTATTTACATAGCAGAAGAGGGTGGTTCAGGTCAAGGTCTACTCATTCATTCATTTATCTGTCTGGTATTTTTATTGCCAGAAGGAAATGTAACATTGCCTATGAGATTCTTCATTTCTATACATCTTGTCCTCTGTCTCACAGTGATCTATTCAGAAAAGTCCTTACTTGCTACATGTAGAACATTGTGCCAAATTCTGGCTGACATGGGCATCTTCTAGGGCTTTGTCCCTAACAGAAGGTTCAGGAAGATGCACCTTCAGGAAATCACTGATCAGTTAAAAAGCTGAGCAGGCACTGGCAAGTTCAGGATAAATGGTGTCAACACTTCAATATTCTGAGTACTGTCGGGGGGATTGGAGCAAACTTCTTGGTGGAGCCTGCATTGCAGCAGAATCTGCACAGATGGGGAAGAAAAGTCAGTCCTGAGAGATGGTAGGGCACTTCCCTGAAGCTTGAGCTTCAGGATACAATAAAGGCCATGCTGGAGTACAATGCAGGATGATAATGGCAAGGAGAGGTTGGTTGCAAAAAGAGCCACGAGGAGCCCGAGAGCTTAGACCTGGGTGGAGGTGTGGTCCGAGGGTGCCACGTGGGTCTTCAGGATGAATTCCTGAGACTCCTTCCTGGAGGCCAAAACCCACAGCAGCACTGGAGTCTGGAGGCCAGAAGACTATGGCTTTGGGTCCTTGGACTTTTGGCCAGTAAGGATCTTGTTGGTGGTCTGTAGATTCACGATAGCCAGCAATGCAGGAAGTGGGGGCTCCAGTAGTTAACACTTAGCAGATATGAGCAGCTGTCCCCAGGACAAAACCCAGATGTCTCCTGTTAACTTGAAGTCACTTTTGAGTAAAGAGTGTAGAGCAACCTAGGCTCTGGGCAAAGCAAGCAGGAGAAGAGTTTGGGTCTGGGTCCCTGGTCATGAGTAGCTCGTCTGGAAGCTTCTGGGAGCAGAGGATCCTTAGAATACAGAAGCATTAGATCATGAGCAGAGCAGAACCTCTCTTCTTGTGGAGGGGAAGTTGGAGGCCCAGAGAAGGGGCATAAATTATCCAAGGCCATATAAAACACTTGTGGCAGAGAAAGGTCAAATGTGTCATTGAATGCTTGACATTTTGACACACTAGAGAAATTACTAGTTTTGTCTATGCATTTAGATATCTCTCTCAATAGAAGAGAAAATTCCAAGAAAAGAAAAACTATTTTTTTCATCTCATTCTCGATTATTTAGGTAGGGCTTGATGCAGAGCAGACACTTTGCCTGACTCCAAAGACTGAGGTGTCCTCCTCTTGAGCTTTACCCAGGTAGAATGTCAGACTGACCTCAGAGCTGGTCAGATGTGGGATTAGAAAGCTCCAGCTGAGGGTGCGGACAGAGCCCAGTGCTGGGTCCTTATACATTCCTAAGGCACCATCTGTGGCCAGTTTCTAGCTCAGTTATCCATTCAGCCTTGGCAAAGCCTCACAAGTGGCTGTAAACTCAGATGGCTAAGGGGGCTGCTGCCGTGTAGCTGGCTGCTGAGAGGGAGAAGCTGTGGATGGGGTGCCAGTGTGTTCACTGTCTTAAGCACCTAGGAAGAGAAAGAAGCCCTTGGAGACCTGAAAGAGCATCACACATGGAGACCTGCAGCTCTGGGGGGACTTCTGAGGCTTGTTTGGGGCTAACTCCAGTGCTTGGTTTGGCCTGAAGCTAGGCCCCTGGAGGCCTTGTCAGATTTGCTTGTTTGTCCCTCTGCTGTCCCAAGGAGCTGAAGGCCACCTCTTTAGGCACAGTGTACAGACATCTAGGGCTTCAACACTGCATTTCAGACAGAAACATCATTTGAGGTCCCTGCTTGCCTGCATCAGGATCTTGGTGGGGCTGATGGTGGAGATAGTTTGCTGAGAGGCTACAGTGAATGGGCCACACAGCCCTCCAGTTCAGGCCCCAGGCTCTGTGTCAGAGTCAGGCATGCAATTGGTTCTCGTTCAACACATTGTGCCTGTCTTGGGCTGTCTGGAGAGCAGGGACTGCGCATGGATGGGAGTGAGTCATGAAGTGCCCCAGAGCCACATCTGGGAGAAGGCGGTGATGTTTTCTTCAAGGTGGGGTCATCATATTGACCTAGGACAAGGACAGAATCTGAGAAAGAGGCTAGAAAAAATCTTGGATTTCGATCTGAGTACAGCCATAAACTTGTTATGTGACTTGGGCGATTCATTTGTTTTCTTGGAGCTACATTTTCCTTTTATGTAAGTGATAGGATGGAAAAGAGGATTCTGTAGGACCCTTGTTGCTTAAAAACTCTAAATTTCTTGCTTACCTTGTGGCAATAAGCATCCTGATTAGGGCCCTGACTTCCAGATTCCCATGCTAACCTATGGCTCATTTGCCTGGAATTCCACCTTTCCAGATTCATTTGTGTGAATCCTTTAGGACTTTTTTATTTCCACAGACCACGTTGCCTAACAAAGTCTCTATTATATTGGGATGGCAAGCAGTGAGCAGTGTCACATCCATCATTATATTTTGAGCTTTACAACAACTGTGGTAGGTAATCAAATACATATGAGTAACGTGACACAGTTAGTTACTGTCAGAGCTGAGAGGAAGCTAAAGGTTTCTTGGCTGCTGGTCTGTGCTCTTTTGTGTCCCCTTTTGGGCTTAGAGAAGGGCAGCAGAAGGACTATGTGGCATGGAGGTCAGGGCATTCACCAGGTGACAGAAGTATCAGGGTGACAGCATTGGGCACCACATACCTGTGCCACATGAAGTGAAGGGGTTCGTAGCCAGGGGAGGGCACTGCAGTTTACCCACAAGGCCCGTGTCCAGGGGCAGTGTGAGATTCTCCTGGCTTAGTTTTTACCACCACTCTGCTTGATGGCTGCTAATCTAGCAGGATGGTGGGACTGGGTCTAGTTCAAAGCTTCTAAAGTAATCTTTCCAATCTCACCAAGTCAGGGTCTGGCTTATCAGTGTTTTCAAAAGTCAACTTTAATTATATTGATTGCTTTTAGGTGTGTTTTATTTAATGTCTGTCTTAACTGTTTTCTTCTGATGCTTTCTCTCTTTTTTTTTTTTCTGTTACTTTTTTCCTTTTCTTTTGTTTTTTAAAAAATGTATTTGATTGTTACAGGGTATCACTTTGGAGCTCAGACTCATAGTGATCCTCCTGCTTTCATCCTCCCCAGTGCTGGGATTACAGGCATAAGCCACTATGCCCAGACTCTGGCCACCTTGTGGGTGGGGCTGTTGTGTCATGTGGTGCCAGGGATCAAACTGTGGTCCCTGCACTTGCCTAAGGTTGCCTAAGCAGGTGCTTTAGTCCACTGAGCTATCTCACCAGCCCATCTGTTACTTTCTTTAAAATTATTTTTCTCCTAAGATGTCTTATGTGGTTAGAGCTTGGAAACTTCTAATTTTATATTTTCACATTTTCTAGTTAAGCTTTTGAAGCTAAACATTTTACTCTTCCACATTATACATTGAGATCTTCATACATGCACCTTCATTATTGTTCAGTGTTTTTCATTTTTTCTGTGACTCCTTTATTTTTGACCAGTGCATTTCAAAATATTCAAATGGATGGGATATTTTATTTATTTATTTGTTTGTTTGTTTTTTATTTTATTGAAGTACAAATATCAATGAGACAGTTTTAAGACACCTTAACAAGGCGAATTTGATAAATTAATACATTGCAAAGTACTTTCATAATGTTTTGGATCGTACAAGGTGCATACCTGATATTATACTTACAGACATTATTATAGCAGATGTCTTATCAGTAAATTAAGAGAGTGTAGCTATTTGCGTATCTTATTTTTTATACCTGAATTATATCAAAGATTCAATAATTAATACTTTCTACCTTGTTATTTTTCTAGTGGTTGTCCATAGTACTAGAAGCTGACATAATATCCTGTCCAACCACCATCAGTGCAAATCTTGCCTCTCATAGAATTATGTAGAAGCATGGTGTTATCTATCCTAACTGTACTGTCCATACACACACATCATGATTCTTCCTTTCTATACCCCTTCCTTTGTCTACACCTGTCAAAGATGGGAGCTCCATTGTCATTCAACTAATTTCGGTGCCTGAACTCAACGACACAATCCAACACAGTCCAGCATTCCACAACAATAGTGAGTTATCCGAAGAAGTTGTTGACTATAGCCATTTACAGCTCAACTTATTATTATGGCCCCATGGTGTGTACTTCATTTTTATGCTTTTCTGCTGGATGGTTAAGACCGAGATAGAGCAAGACGTATATACCAAAACCTGTAGTTTTTGTTTCTGATGAGGTCAGTGAAGCTCCCTCAGGGTTTATCTTGTAATCCTGTACCTTATTCTGTAGATCCTTTGTTTGTGTCACCCATGTGGATGAGTCACGGCCAACGCTTGACCAGTTTGCTATTGATAATAGAGATCATACTCTGTAGAGCATCAACCTTTAAAATTTTTTTTTGAAGCTTACTTCATGATCTAGAAATTGGTAGAATTTGTTGCAAAAGACTCATAAATGTTTGAAAAGGACACATCTTTCTGACACATTGAGTATAATAATAAATCAATGAATATTAAATCTAACTTAATTGTACCATTCTCAAGTTATTGTAGACTTACTGATAGTTTTCGGCTTTCCCTACCAATTGTGTTGTGTTGAAATTTCCATCATAATTTTGTGTTAGTCATTTTTCTTTAAAGTTTTATCAGTTTGATTCAGCATATCTTTTTTTCTCAGCATATCTTAAGATTATGCCAGATACACCTTTATTATTATATCTTCTTGACAAGTTGAACTTTTTATTATTATGTAGAAAATTTCTTCACCTTTATAATATTTATTGTGTTGAATTATTTGTATACATGAGCACTAGGTTTAATTTGTTTTAATTATTTTTAAGCATTTTATTTTAATTATCTTTTGTAAATTTCAATTTTTAGTTATTTTGGGTCATTTTGTTGTGGGGACATTTCTTGTACCCAGCACACACAGCACGTATTTACTCTGCCTTTGCCTGCCTCCCACCTCTCTGTCTCTTTCTCTCTTTCTCTGTTATGCAGTCTTGATAATCTTTGCTTTTCACTGGCTAGATTATGTCATTTCCCATTTTGTAATTACTGTCATATACCTATCCCTTCTCCATACCTTTTTACTTCTTTTGGATTAATTTTTTAAATGTATCAGTTATTTAATTAGGTTCTTAGTAAGAAATTTAGAACACTAATTTATGAGGATGGACTCAATTTGTCAGAGCAAAAACAGATCGCAGGTAGCTCCGGAGCTGAGGAACTGCTTTGATTTTTGCTAAAATCTGTGAGTCTACTACTTTCTGATCTGCCTTGTGCTGCTCTGAAATCTGGTATCTTTCTCGGTGTGGAAGATCTCACCCTCCTGGTGTCCGGGTTTCTGCAGCTTCTTGAACTAAGCATCAGTGAGGTGTTTGGGGATTTTCACTTTGCTGATGTCAATTTTTGTAGAGGTGGCAGTGACAAATTTCTGATGTTTTCTTCATAGAGGAACACAATTAAGGCTAAGAGGCCCAGTCACAAGTAGCAAGCCCTTGGCCAACAGCTTCACGAAGACCACTCTCTTGCCTCTATGACACCCGGTGAGGATGACCAAGATGGTGCCAGGAGTGAAGCTAGCTCGAAGTTTCCTCACATGCTGACTGAAGGGTTTCTTGCCATGGCTCAAGAGCTTTTGGGGCACATCTTCAGTAGGGTAGTATCTAGGCATTTTTTGAAGCTTAACCACCCAGCTACCTCCATTCTTGTCCCCACCGACCAGTTTTGTGATCATAACAAGAACTTTCTCCTTCTTTTTCTTCTCATCCTTTGCTTTAGCAGCTGTGTGCTTTCTCTTGTACAAAGCCTTTCTGGAATACATAGCGGATCGGGAGTATCTACCAATTCCTCTAACCAGGACAGGATTTCGGCTGCAGTGGGGCTGCCCCTTCTTGGACTTCTTTGCTTTCTTCACCTTACCCTTTTTACCAGTACCACAGGCAGAAACCTTCTGGGCTTTGGGTTTCTTCTCCTTAGTGTCTGGCTTCTCAGTTTTTTCACCCACCATCTTGCAAGATGGGAAAGAGAGCTAAGTTTTCTCTTTTGGATTAATTTTTGAAAGAGTACAAAATAGTAAAAAGAAAAAAAGGCCATATAAATGATAGAGAATATCACTAAACAAAATACAATAACTATTGTTGAATTCTTATTATTTTTTGACTTAATTTTATTTTTTTTAATTTTAAAAATGAGAAAAACAGAATTTCAATACAACTTTTCACTGAACTAAAGGAAAATAGTAGTACCATTATCTTGACTATCTTGTAATTTATTGCTTAGGTTTTTTTTCTCTTTCTCTACCTTTTTGGAAGGGAATATTTCTTTCTCTAAATCTCTTCTTTCAGTTCATTGCCCTACATGGGATAAAATTAATGAAAACCTCATGAATTTAGTTTGCACCTCTAAGGGAACCCTTGCAAATAAAAGACATATGACATGTTAATGTGCTTCCTCTCCTGAATTTATGTTAGATTATCTTCTCCCTCCTTACTCTACAAATGAGATATTATAATTATTTCCTATAGTCATATCGTGTTTGAATTTACTTGCATAGTTTCGAGTGAGTCTTCTCTTTCTTTACTGTATTTTAAGTTTTTCATCTAACATTACATTGTTCAAAACTTTTTGAATTTCCTTTAGTGTGAGATTTTTGTGTTCTGAAAATGCCTTATTTCATCTATATTCGTGAAAGAGAATTTCTCTGAATACAGAATTTGAGGCTAATCATTTTTTTGTCTTGAGATGTTGTCCTGCTGTCTGTTATATTTCATCGCTATTGTTTAGAAGTCACCTATTAGTTTAATTTTCTTTCCTTTTGGGGGAGGATGCTTTGAAAATCATGCTTGTCTTTAGTGTTATTTAGTCTTGTGAATTGTTTAGGATGCTTTTTTTGTATCTTTTTCCACTTTGCATTTATTGTGCTTTCTGGATTTTAAAAGTATTTTGTTTGAAAATCACTTTCCCTGATGCTCTCATCTTTCTTTGGAAAAATGATGCAGCAGCTATTAGATCCTATCGCTCTGCACTCTTTAGCTTTCCCTTTAGTCCTCCCATAGTTTTTCTCTCTGGCTGCAGTGTGGGTAACTTCTTTTGTCTTACTTTTAACACAAAGATCCATTTTTAGCTGTGGTTAATCTGTCCAATGCATTTTTAAAGTTTTACTTGCTGTGTTTTCATTTGTTGAAGTTCTTTTAGATTCTTTCTCACATTTTCTTGGTTATATTTTGTAGTATTTTTCCTTGAAAATGTCTCCAAGACTCTCATTTCTTGAAACTAAATTCTCTAATTGAGCACCCTCTCACCATCAGATAACATAGCATCAAACATTGACTGTATGGTGGTCATGTTGTTGGGTTCAAGTCCCAACTCTTCTTATGGACGTGTTAGGGTTAGGGTTTTCATTTCTCCTCTCACTGAATCTCTCATGACCTCCTGTTTGATTCTCTCTCTAGGGAAGTCCATCATCTTCGTTTCTTATCTTTGTACCCCATTCTCACATGAAGCAGAAACTCAGGTCACACAACCTCTGCCGATATACCCAGGGAAAAACAGCTTCAACTCCTAGTCCTGCTTTTGCTTTGCTGTTGGACCCTTGAAATTTATTACATTTTTTCTAGCTAAGTGATCTATTTGAAAATCATGAAGAACACTCTTATCCATTCTTTGATTGTTCTCATGAAGATGTACTCTAGAGGAGTAGGTCTGTCATATTGCTGGAAATAAAAATTCTAAAAATTCCATATGAGCTTTATAAGAAGAGGGCTGAATTGTTAACTAACAATCAGCTGCTTAAAAATGACATAGAATGGTGGGCCTTATTGATTTATTAGCAGTGCATTCTGCAGAATTATTTCCTCTGAGCTCCTATTTTAACATTTTGAAAATGAGGATAATAGTAGTACTGATTATTCCAGACTTTTGGAGGAATAAATGAATTTATTTGTATGAAGCCCGTAGAAGGATTTTGGCACACAGTTAAGGGCTCAATTCATATTTCACTGAAATTAAGATGCCATCTTTCATAAGATGCCCTGTTAATTCATAGAAAAAGAAAATATGGATCCAATAAACTATAGTTCAATGCCAAGATGCCACTGGCTGAAACATAATCCCTATTTCAGACGTTAAAATATAAAAAAAATGCATCTTGAAATGACATGGCTACAATAAATCGTAGGCATTATTTTGAATGGCTGCATATATGCACAGAAGGTGGTGCTGAGACACTGAAGTTAGCTTCAGAATTGATGGACTTCAAATGTTTGTGTGTGTTTGCTCCAGTCTGTTCTCACCCAATCTACTTCTAGACTCAGGCTATCCCACATGATCTATAGCTCATGTTTAGGGGGCTGGTTGTCAAGAGGCAAATTATTCCATGGTCTCCTCTAAGAATGAATCCAAAGAGAGAAAAATTTATATATATATTGGGCAACTTCAATGATCCTAGCACACTCAGGTCACGGGTCCCTTAGGCTTTGCACATACAGTAGTTCTTACAGTTAATCATGTTAATAAAACTGTTTGCTGGAAACCATCCCCAGCATACCAGTGACATTTTGTACATTCTTGCTTACCCTACAGGCTGATGCAGACTGGATGGCTTCTCCCTAAGCTTTGACTTGAGAATATTCTTCTGTCTTTGTTCTGGCTTTCAGGGTGCTTTCCCATGGCTGAAAGGGGAATCAAGAGTGAGTACTGAGAAGGTCCACCTTCTATTACAACAGGACTTAAAATTGCTCATGACTTGATAGCTTTCTTTATTCACTGATGCCATTTTTGGAGGGAACGAGTGGTATAGATTATGGTGTTTGGAGAAAGGTAGGATCAGAGCTGGGCCCAGTGCCTTGATATTTACTGTAGATAGAAACAGGGAACTACAGGACTTCAGTTTGGAGAAGGTGGGTGTCATCACAACCATGGAGAAGCTCTGGAGATCCAAGGAACATGGAGGAAGAAAGCATGGCATTTTTGAGTTCCCAATTTATGTTAGATGCTGCATGCAAGGTACTGTTTAGATGTTCCTACAGCACATGACATACTAGATAGTAAAGAATACTGATAGGATGGCATGTTGCAAATGTCTGACTTTTAGATTTAACATGTTCTGTGCCCAAAATAGTTAAGGTAGATCATCAGAGGTGGACCATATGGTACCTACACTGACAACTGTTCTTTCTCAGCTTAAAAGAGTTCTTTAGCTGAAAGGTGATGCCAATGACAGTAGCAATTTTGAGAAAGGATTGTATTGGGGGAAAATTTTGTGTATATACAGTGATCCTGGAGTGGGTTGCTTTTCTGCCTTTCGTGCCTTTTCACTAATGAGCTGGCCAAAACCTTTCACTATTGTGGATGAGATGTGGTTCTGATTCAGTCTGGATTCTCCAGTGAAAAATCCCATAATTGGGTCACATAAGATGTGAACTGAGGTGCAATTATTTCTTCAGCATCAGTTTTACTAACTACAGGAAATGGCTTCATGTTTTTGTCTGTATTTACCCAAAACATGTTTTTTTCTCTTAATCTGTTTCATGCAGCTGCAATAAAATGCCATAGAAGACTGGGTGTGGTGGTGTGTGCCTGTGATCCCAGCTCTTGGGAGGCTGTAAACAGGAGGATCACTATGAGTCTAATCTAATAGTGAGACTCTGAACACCCTGTAGAATCTCACCAAAAAAAAAAAAAAAAAAAAAAAAAAAAAAAGCCATAGATTTAGTGAATAAAAATGTATTTGCTCACAGTTCTGAAGGTTGGGAAGTTCAGTTGTCCAGGTGCCAGCAGGTGCCTGGCCTGGGTAAGCCTTTCTCTTTCTATAAGATGATACTTGCATGCTATAAGCCTCTGTGAGACCCTTTTATAATGGTATTAATTCATTCACAGGGGTTCTAACCTCAAACTTAATTACCTCTTAAAGCTACCACTTCTCAATGCTGTCACACTGGAGATTAGGTTTCATACTATGAATTCTAGAGAGGACATAAACATTTGAATCATAGCAGTCCTTACTTATCATTTTTATCAGATCTCTTCTATGGATGGCTTTTCTTCTTTCTAGTTAACAAACTCTGCTGTTTTTATCCTTGTTGGTGGGAAGCAGCTCTTTGACCTTAAGTTTGGGCAGGAAATGGATCCTTTATTGGGCCCAAAGATAGATGCCATGAGACTTCCTGTGTAGTAGCACTCTTGGGTCAGTGGAGCTTCTCATATTATTATGTGACTTGCTCTGAAGTATCACGTTGGCCACATGATCTTAGGTGACCCCAACAATACTAAAAATAGATTCTATTTCAATTTTACAGATAAAGAAACTGAAGAGCAGAGAAGTCCATGGAGAGGCAGCACTTGGGCTGGCCATTGATTTCTATGACCTCACCAACTGACTTTTTCAATGTTATTGGGCAAAACCCTAGTTGGGGAGATTTAGAGAGAACATAAAGTCAAAGAAAATTGGGCTGTCATGGTTGCTGATGTAGCACTGTCATGTACTTGTGGCTTTAAAAATAGAAGAAAATTATAACCCTGAAACTATAAAAGCTTATACAATTCTGCCTCTTATGTCTTCTTTCCCAAAGGTATATAGACCTCTTCATTTGGGTCCTCATCATGACTGAGAGGGAATAGCTTACCCAGTGTGACCTTTGGGTGTGATTTATGAAAGAGAATATATCCAAATTTTCGCCACATTGAAGCTATTCAATTTTCTCTAATGGCCTTTATTTGAGAGTTATGTCTATTCGTGGCAGTCATAACCAGTAAGTCATTAGCTGAAAGTACACTGATTGTTAATTTTAGCACCATGGGACTTGGGCCCAGTGGGAGAGTTCCCTTGCTTTTGCAAATCAAAGAAAAGGAACATTGGAGCAGTTGGCTAGCATTTACATCAAGTTAGAAACTAAGAGGAGATAATTAAAAAGTTAAGAGGAGAAAGCAGAGGAATAGTTGGAGTTCACAAGGTGTCGGAATGGCCTCTGCTGGACTGTCTCCTTACTGCTGTGTGCTGTTCTTACCAGAGGAGAAGCGGAACCAAATTGTATATCAAACAACCACTCTGTGCCCATATGTGATTTCACAAATGTGCATAAAACTTCCCATTTATCTTTATTATATATCTCATTTTGCAAAGAAATCTAATACCCAAGAACACACCACTAAGTGATGAAGATTAGATTCGAACCTGGGGGGTCTGATTCATGAATGTATATTCTTATCAGAGCCCAGCCAAGTCGCTGGTGGAGGCTACATTCCACCCAAGGTCTTGGAGTTCCAGGCATAGTTTCTTACTTTTGATCTTGAGCTGACTCCCCGAAAGTCTACAGCGGTAGCTTTCTGTACAGTGCCCTGTGCAGCTCAGGCCTGGGAGCTCTTCTGATGGTCAGCCGTGTGGTCAGAGCCCCTTGTGAGGACAGCCCTACCCTGAAAGGCTGTGGAGGCAGCCCCAGCTTTCCCAACTCCAAGAGCTGGCTGGGATTTAAGCACAGACCTTCAGGAGAGGCTGTTTTTCTCAGGCATGTTGAAGTTGTTCAGAGTATAAGTGGGCACACAGACTAGGTACTGGGACACATTGGGCCTCAGTATGGGCTTCTTTCTGACTTCTGGGGACCTACTGGTACCTCTGAGCCAACTTTGCCTATTCCATCCCAGGGATGAGTTGAAAACAGCCAGGACTCTTAAGTTTCCCTGTCTACTCTTCACTTCCTTGCATTGGACAATCATCACAGAGTAGAAAGAAGAAATATGATAATCCCATTTTATAGTTTGGAATGGATGCTCCATTGATCTGCCATAGTAAGCTGCTCTGAGTCCCTGGTTAGGCTCTGTAGGCTTCTGTCAGGCAAAGCCTCTCTTGGATTTCCAGAGAACTCACAGAGAGCTAATGTGGGTGAGGAAACCTGCATGCATGCCTCACGCTTACCTCAGCTTTATATATGACCTCAGGAAGCCTCTTCCTTTCTGTGGATGTGTCTTTCCATCTGTCCAATTAATCCCCAAGTGCTTCCTTGCTCTCATCTGAGAAATGGGGCTAACCATAGTGCACTGTCTCATGGGGTTATTTTGGGAACTAAACATAAGGCATTTAGAACTGTGCCTAATATGCTCACCACTTTCCCTCCTCTACCTCCTCTTACTCCTCCTTCTCCTGCTCCTCCTCCACCCCCCCTCTTTTTCTCCCTCTTCTCTTGCCTCCCTCTTTAGAATTGTTGTAGTTGCTATAATTTTTACAAGGGAGTGATTTCCAAGGCTCCTACAGGTTCTAATACTCTAAGAGTATAATATGAGCTCTTCTAAGAAGGCTGTCTGGGTTATCCCTGAGGTCTAGAGTTTTATCCCTTTTAAATTCATAGATATATTTGTGTAGATGGGATTCCTGTTGCCTTCTGTGCAAGACCTAGAAGGTAGATACTTCTAATTCATCAGGTGGAGGAATGGGTCCTTGTCTGTGCTCTACTGAAACTGCTCTGGGCTGTCCAGAAAGGATTTTCAAGGGTTGTGGGGGACAAGGCCTGACATCGTGAGTCCTGAAGTCTGTTCTTCCTGCTAGCGTGCCTCTGTTGTCTAGCAGCTGTGAGGGGCTCTTGTGACTTCCCCAGGGAGCCAGGGCTCTCTATATTTCATGAGAGTCTGTGTATTCAGCAGGAGTGGGTGGCAGCTTGTTCAGTTTCTTGTACCTCCCCTGGGAATGAGAGTTCTTAAAGTATCTGATTGCTGCAGGATGTCAGCCACCCCCGCTTGCGGTCTTGGGGTATCTCTGATGACTGTCGCCTTGCACAGGTCCAACAGAGGCCCAGGGTAGGGGTGGACAGAAGCCCATTGCTTCCTAAAACTCTTGCAGTCCTTTCCATGTCCCCACTTTTCTTTCCCAAGGGCTTTAGTATTCCTCTTAGAAGGTGGTATCTGCTTCCAAAATGAGCCCCTGTTAACAACGCCATTCTTTGGTATCTTGCCAGTTCACCAGTCACCATATTCGCTGAAATTCTACTCTGATGTTTTCACTTCTCTGTCCAAACATCTTCAATGACACCCTGCCATCCACAGGTTAGAGATGAAAAAATATCAACTCCTTTTATATTAAGGTTCAAAGAGGTAGCTTCTTTCTGGCTGTAAGAGATCCCAGTCTTGGAAGACTTGCTGCATGTTCTGGCATGTACCATCCCAGATCCCTGCACATCTTGTCTGTCTTTACTCGGCACATCCTGCTCTGCATTTGATAGATTTGATGTTAACACTTCTATGAAGAAACTATCTTCCTCTGCTGAAAGCGGCCACTCATTTCCCAATATTCCTAGGCCACTGGAATCATGTTCTCTAAACCCCACCGTCAGCCCTGAGTACTCTACCTCCTGAGAACACTTTCCGTTCCCAGTCTTACTGTGCTCATAATTCCTTGCCTCCCACACGCTTTTCCTCTGTCCTGTAGTCTTTATTTCAGCCTCTCCGTCCTTTGCTATTTCTACATTCTTCTTTGGAGTTTCAGTATTAGATCAGGCTTTAAGTACTCCTCCATAATCCTTCCTTCCCACTTTCTATTCTGATCTAGCACTGTTTGGAAACATTTGAACCCTTGGCATTCCTTCAGTCACCTGCCATTGTAATTTTTATGTAGCTGTGGGGTTGCTACAGCTTCATCTCTCTGTCCTTCTTGGACATCCTGATGAACACAGAGCTGGAGTAGAGAGGGAAGCTGTTGAGTTGGTCAGACAGTGAGGACAATAAGAGCTCAGGAGGGACAGGTGGCTTTGCTTATGGATGTGAGGATTCAGAATCCTTTCAAAGCGGTGTGTTTGTCATATCAAAGGCCCTCTCATGGCCATCTCACTAAGCACTTATACTACCAAGGTGAAGTACTTTGGTCTTCAAATTATGAGGGAGGAAGCCGAGGTAACTACAATGAGAGCTGATCCTCTAAGTCAACAAGTATTTATGATTATTATGCACCAGACACAGTTAGGTATGAGGAATGTGGCTGTGAGCAAGAGAGACCTTTATTCTTTACTTCAAGACCTTCAGAAGAGAAATATGTTAAGATAATGTCACAGTTGAGTAGCTAATTACAACTGTGATGGGTCCTATGGAGGACAAAATGCTGGGGGTATTGGGGAAGGGTGTCCTATAGTGCAGGACTTGATAGAACCCAAAGGCCAGGGAAGACTGCATGAAGAAGGAATATTTGAGTGGAGCTCTGAAGGGTCACCTTGGTGAAGAGAGACAATGGCGAAGTTGGTGGATGGGGAATAGACCACTGAGAAGGTGCTTGGCAGGGGAGATGTGGCTTTATAAAAGGATGAGTAGCCAGTTTTGGAGTGCTGAGAGTTACAACAAGAGAGGCCAGAGAGGAGACAAGAGAGAAGCCAAACTGGCCTGAGCTGAGTAGGGCATACGGATAGTGTGGTCTTTGTCTGGCAGTAGTGTGCCACCTATGGGTTTGAGCAGTAGAGTGATTTGATTCAATGTGTGCTTAGATCATTCTGGCCATTGAATGGTGCACAGTTTGGAGTGGAACAAGTGTGCAGAGGAGCAATTGCTGAAGGAAAGAGACCATGAAAAGGTTCTTCTCAGGGAACAAAGTGACTTTCAGTAGAAAGGAGTAGGGCATAAGTTGGAGAGTTGTGTCTGGTATGGTCTTCAGGCTAGCCCTTCAGAATCTAGTTTTCTTGACTTTATATACTGTGCATTTTGCAGACTGGAGAAAGAAAATTGAAAACAACAACATATATATTGCAGAGTCATTGGGAAATCCAGTCTGCATACTGGGACAGAGACTCGATTCTTCTATAGGCGCAGAAAGAAATCTCCCATTTCCGTGGTCTGAGCCTCCGTATCTGGTTGGTGAAACCTAAGTCATGTGTTTCTGTTCTAGGTGCCTGATTAGTGTCCTATGTTTTGTTCTTGTTGCAAATGATACAGGAAAATCCATGTCTGGTTAACTTTTATTTCTACTGTGGGAGACATATTTTCCCTTGTTAAGACTGATGAGGGTAGGAATGTTTGTCCATGTAGGAAGTGGGTTTGCATGTTAGGGGGTTTAGAAAGGAGGATGTTCACACATGGATTATCTTATTGCCCACAATGCCTTCATAAACTTATATCTATGCTTTTCTTATTTTGCAAAGGGGGAAGCAGATACCAAGACAGTGGAAATGCCCCCTGTATTCCCCCGTGAAGCAGTGCTCTCTAAAGCCCCTTTCAGCTCTAATTGTGGGTGATTTATAATGGTCGGTTGACAAGACAGTTCTGCTGCTTTCAGCTCTCGCACTCTCTGAAGTCCTCAAGAAAAAGAAATTGCAGCTAGGTCTTCATGGTCCTGTCCCACTCCTTTCCTCTCAGCTGTGGTCTCCTTGGATTTAGTCCAGCATTGCAGTTAGAGCTTAATGACTGTCCTAGGTATTTACTGTCCTTCTCCTGTTGACAGTCACACCTTGAGCTGTGCCCAGTTGGCCCATTAGATAGTGACAGAAATCTCCCTCACTCCTGGGTGTAATGGAATAATTTCCTGTAAATAGCCTGCATTTCCTGCGTGAGGACAGTCTCCTTAGCCAAATGGAGGTGGGTGAGGGCTGCTTCTAATGGGACTGAGGTGTGGGCACAGAAAAGAGCTTCCAAATGGAGCTATTGTTACAGCAGGCATTGAATTAATTAGAGACACTTAAGACTTTGAGTTCCTCTTGTAAACTAGCCACTCCTGGACACAGTCTGGAGCTCAAAGGACCAAGGCTGTAGAATCAATCCATGGTGCAATTTTCAGTGAATTAGAAAGGGCCCCAGGAATAGTGATAGAGGGCTTTGCCTTTCCTTGATCACTTCACAGGAGCCTCTTTACCTGTCCTACTGGGCAAAGCAGCCTCTCCACTCTGAGATCCATGTCTCAAGTCCTCCTTGAAAGAGGAAGGCTTTTCCTCTTGAAGGCTCTCAGGCACTTAGCAGTTTCACTCACATTTTTGAGTACCTTACAGAGCTTGTGAGAGGTAGGTGTGGTTGAGGGAATCACTTTCACAGAGGACCAGCAATTTCCACAAGACTCTGTATTAATCATCATCAGAGTCAGAATTTAATTCTACTCCACTTTAAAAGTTCAGATTCTTTTTTTGCATTTCAGGCTAGCCCTTCCCAAGGGGAAGACCCTTGGTATCATCCAGATGTGTTGCACAGCTTTGAGGGAATGTAGGTTTTTGAATCTTTGCTCATCATGCTGAGTTGAACCTGGTCATTCTTAGCAAGATGAGGGCAGTGGGAAGGGGTTGCAGTAAAGGCATCAGAACGAAAACTGAGCTTTGGTTTTCAAAGTAGGAGCTTCCTGTTTGTGACTGGCCCTTTGGGACTGGATGTTGGCACCAGGGAATGAACGGATGTGCTCGCTAGCAAATGCTGAATTTGTGTTAGTTATTTGTTGCTCATATCATCTTCACCTGCTAAGTATCTCTCCTCCAGTCGTAAACCCTGGATGCTAGTTTTTTGTATTTCCTAGTACAAAACTCTCCCTGAATTTCAGAGGTATCATTTGCAACAGAGACAGGTGGGCATGAAAGGTGAGTGAAACATTTAGAGCAGGGCCTGGCACCTAATCCATGATCATAAACATCCGCTGTTGTTATTGTTACAGGCACTTAATAAACATCATCTGGACTAAACTCCTGGCCTTCTGTGTATCCTCCCTCATTCATTCCTCACCCTCAGTGAATATGAGCCATGTGCCACTGACAGTTAATGCAATCCAGGTTTCTGCCTGTATTGTTTATCGTTTAGGGTCCTGTGACGAGTTCCACTGTGGTTTCAGTCATCCAGGAATCTTGTCCCACTGAGGGGAAAGGGATGGGCATAAAGATACAGTCAATGAGTAGGTCACAGGTACATATGTAACAAGGTGTCCCCAAGGGGGTGTCTAGCCTCTGGGACAAGAGGAGTTCATCTGAGAGAAAGTTTTGCAAACTAGTGGGCTCACCCTACATAACAGTTGGGAAGCTCTGAATAAAATGCCCAGTGTTTCTTCCCAAGGGACCCTGGCTCAGGTCAGGGATTAGGAGTTGGCTGTAGAATTTCGTGATCACCAAACCATGTTTCTAGAATCTACTTCACAGAAACTCAGAACACTTGGCTGCACTGAGTCTCCTGCTAATGACAGAAATTCTTTGTTTGGGTCCTTGAGGTACTTGAATCAGACCCAGTTGTCTTTCTGTGGTCACAGGTGTGTGTCGCCTTATTCTTGGGGGTCATGTTGGTTCACACTTAAGGCTCCTTAGAACTTCCTTATGATCTCCCTATCCCTCACCTACTCTAGGCTTTAATTCTCCCTTCAGTGTTTTTCCTATGCCTCTTTCTCTCTCTGTGATAAAGATGGAAGTAAAATAAGGGCCAGTACTCATGCCATCTAATCATGCCATAGCTTTTATTCCAAGATGTGGTATTTTCTTATTTATACATTAGCGAAGCATATCACAAAGGGACCAAAGACGTCAATCACTTTGTTGCTTTTCGATTATTTTTACTACTGGCTAATTATCTTCCAAAACATACTTTCTAATGACAAGAATGATAAAAATAATTAGAACAATGACACAGGATCACGAATAAAAATCAAGCACTATTTCTGGGCCATATGTTTTTGGATTTTGTGGTGGTGCTAGAGATTAAACCAAGGGTTGCATACACACTATCCAATTGTTCTATCTCTGAGCTTTACTTCCAGTTAAAAACTTCATTTGGAGACAGGGTTAGGCCATACTGGCCTAAAGCTTAAGATTCTCTTACCTCAGTTTCCAGAGTAACAAAAATTGTAAGTGTGTGGCACAACTCATCTAAATGCTTTATATCTCAAATTCTGCCTCTCCCTCAGCACAGGTAACATGGGCTGAGCACATAGGTGACTCCTGGGTAATGATCATAACAAATAACTACTATTTACTAAGACATTGGCTAAGACATTCATGCTTTTTGTCTTATGCTATTCTGTGACTTCTTTAAAAGCATTATTATTTGATGAAGAAATAAGGGTAAAAACAAGTGTGTTAAAATTCACTGCACTAGTGCTTTTTAAATTTTTGTTCAAGTTTATTGGTACAATTTTTTTTCTCTGTAGACTTCATTATTTTTTTAAAGTTGAATTTCTTTTTTTATTAATATTATTAAGAAAAAAATTGCAATGATAGAGCTTCAAAACAGGTTGGTAGGAGAGTTACAACAATTAATACATTGCATATTGTTGTCTTTGTAGTAGTCATTCATAGTACAGGATGCAGACATGGTATACTGTCCAAACACTGCTAGTACGAATCTTTTTTCTTATTGAATTAAGAGAAAGCAGAGAATAAGAATGAGGAGGAAAAAGAGAAATCAAGATATATCATATACAAATACAGATTCATATAATGAATGTGATCATTATGTAGACAAAAGATCTACATATTTATCCTAACTATTTTGTATATGCAGATACAAACGGTCCTTCATTTATATCACTTTTTTTTTCTTTAGTTTTGCCAGGGATGGGTATTCCATTGCCATCCAAATATCGTACCTGCATGAATACAGCAAAATATTCCAATATAGTCCAGCAGTCCACAATAGTAGTGGGTTATCCACAGGATTGGCAATGTCCGAATCTGATGACTTGAGCCTTCCACAGCTTAGCGTATTAACACGGCTTCACTATAGAAACGAGGACATTCATACCTTGTTTCTACACTTTACCTATGCAATGATCACATTCATTGTATGAAATCTGTATCTGTATATGACATATCTTGATTTCTCTTGTTCCCCCGCATTCTTATCCCCTCCTTTCAAATTTCTTACCCTCTCTATTCAGAAATCTCTGTTTACATTTTATCTGTTTTTTCTGATATTTCTTTCTTTTCCATCCTTTTCCTCTCTCTGTCTTAGTTATTTTCCTCTTGTTGCTGACACAAAATACCCAGTACAGGAAATTAAAGGTGGAAATGTTTATTTAGCTCTGTTTGTGGAGGTTTCTGTCCATACCGAGCTGGCTCCAAGGCAGGGAGCCTGTGACTAAGGGGCAACAGTCCCAGGGGCAGCAGATCCACAAGTAGCTCTTTCCCACCCTTCTACTGTAGGTGGCTAGCGCCCTAGGGCTAGGGCAGGCGCAGCACTCACGCTTCCGCGGAGCTCTCGTCTTGCACAGGATGTTTACACAGTGAGGGCCCTGGGCCCCACAGAGGCAAGCTGGAAATGCTGCAACTCTGTTTCCTGAGGCTCGGGCATGAAAACAAGAGGTCTTGCTTTAACAAGTTGTCTTTGAAGGGTCACCTCCAGGACAGCGTGAGGCTTTGGGGGAGACGTTCAGACAGAAGCCATAACACCCCCTTCCTAATTCTCTTTTCCTAATTTTGTAATAGCTGTTGTACATTTTAAGGCATATACTTTCAGGGATCATTTCCATAGCATGTTGTACCTTTTGGTTCTTATTTAAATTTCAGTTTTCTACACCAGAGAGATAATGTGCTGTTTATATATGTGTGTCTGATTTATTTCCCTTATGCTTATAGTCTTAATGTCCACCCACTTAGCTATGAATATCTCAACTTTGTCCTTTTTATGGCTAAGTAATATTCTATTATATGAAAAAACCTACATCTTTTTATCCATTCATCAGTTGATGGGTATTTAGCTTACTTTCAAGATTTAGCTATTAGGGCCTATGCCATTACAAATGTGGGCACATATATATCTGTATAAAAGCATGATGCTTTTAATTATTCTGAGAAGATATACAGAAGGGCAAGAGCTAGGTTAAACAGGACCCTGACCTTAATTTTTTGAGGAATCACCATATGGATTTTAACAATGGTTACACAGCCTCTACTCTCACTAACAGTGGATAAAGGTTCCTTTTCCCCCACATTCTGCCCCCACTACCTCCAGCACTTTTTATGAGCCATTCTCTCGGTAATAGCCATTCTTTCTGGAGTGACATAAAATTGCAGAGTTATTTAATTGGCATTTCTGGAATGACCAGAGATGTTGAGCATTATTTTCAAATATTTATCTGCTCTTGGTACTTCTTCATCTGAGAAATGTTCATTTCTGGAATGGGTTTTTGAATTTGGATGGTTTGATTTTTATAGTTCTTGACATATTCTACATATTATTTCTTTGTTTGAAGAACAGCTGGCAAATACTTTTTCCCACTCTGTGTGATACACGGAAGTAAAACTCCTGACCGGACCTGGATGGGTTCATGTTCTCTAAAACCTAAGGATGAATTTTAGGAACAAACAGAGGTTGAAGAAAAAACATTATTGGAAAGAAAGGCTTCTGTTGGAGAGGGACAGAAGAGGGACACAAGTGGGTTGCCCAGGAAGCTGCTTCTTTCCAGGTATTTTTATAGGGCAAAACCATGCGGGACTAAGGTAGAGAAGAAGGCATCTCGCTTCGGTGGATGTAGGGTGGGACAAATCTATGGTCAACCAATGGGATGGCAAGCACCATTGCTTAGGTAAAGTTGATTAGGCCCAGAACCAAATGGGGAATTGAGTCACATAGTAAGCATGCATGAATATGGACAGGGTCTCTTCCCCTTGGGGGTTGGGCTAGTGACTCACTGGGGTCTTTTCAGGTGATCGCTACCTATTTAGCATATCAATCCCAGGTGCTACTCTTTTAGCATTTGTTTGACCTTTGCTCTGGTTCACAGCAGGAGCCTCGGTCACTCCTAGGTTTGCAGACATCTTGTCTCCTATATTACCTCTTTGGAAAGCCTGACCCTGTTTGACTGCCTATTTTATTTCTAGCTAACTCAGCTGCCTACAACATGTGGGTTGTCTTTTCACTTTGTGGTGAATTTCTTTTTTGTGGTGCAAAAGCTGTCTGATAAGATGAAATCCCAGTTGTTGATTCTTTGTGATAATTACTGTGTGATTGTAGTTTTATTCATAAACATATACCTGTTTTCGGAGTCTGTTATGGTTTGTGTCTAGTTGTCCCCCGAAAGCCTCACTTCTAGAGTTTGTGATTAACTCATGATCCACTGGGATTGTGTGTGATCCAAGGCTGGGATTATGGGTTTTAGTACTGCTGGGATTATGGGTGTGAGTACTACATCCCACCTTGGGGCCATGAGCCTGAATGGAATGTAAGAGAGGACATACTGGTTAGCGATTGCTCCTTGTTGTTGTTGCTGTTTGGCTGCCATGAACTCCTGCCCTCTGCCATGTGCCCCTCTGCCTTGGAGCCAGCTGAATATGGACTGAAACTTCCATTAACTGTGAGCTAAATAAACCTTCCCTTCCTTCATTTTAGCTGTCGGGTATTTGTCCCAGCAATGAAAGAAGAGTAACTAAGATAGAGTCCTACCTATTCTATCTTCTAACAGATTTAGTGTTTCTGTTTTCAGATTTAGATCTTTGATCCATTTTGATTTTAGTTTCAACTGCACTCATTCTTTCAGCAGACACAGAGTACAGACCCCAAGTGTTGATCCTAGGTTCAGGTCCAGGAGCACAAAACACCCTTGTCCCCAAGAAGCTTACCCAGCGGACAAGCAAACAGGCAATAGGAACAAGTGAATCTTTGGAATCATCCAAGGCTCCAGTTCATTCTAGGCTCTTCCCTCCCTCTACTTCGCAGATGACCATTTAATTCTATTCCTTGAATCACTAGGGGGCCGTTGAGTTTAGTCTCATTACCACTACTTACATTCCTCCTCTTCCATTCTTCTGTCTTAGGGGCCATTTGCATCACAGAATAAGTCTTCTGGTGACTTGCCCAGATAAAGTGGGTACAATCTCCACTTTCCTGAAGAATGATTACTTCCTGGTTTGGAGGCATTGGCAGAGAGGGTAAAATGAATGGATAAAGAGTAGGAGGAATAGCTCTCCAGGAATAGAGAAAGGACAAACTAGGATGGGGGACACCACTGGTTTGGTGTCTAGTTTTGTGAGAAGAAGGGCGCCACTGTTTCAGTTCAAACTAAGAGAAGCATACACAACAAACATCCCAATGTTGGGATTGGAGGCCGTAAGATTCCATGTTATTTTTGTCCATTAGGATGTTTTAGCTCAGGTAGGCTGATTTAAATGATAAGAATTTTATAGGTTTAGGAAATGGAAAGCCTGGAGGTAGCCAAACTGTGGGACTAGTTGATTCAGTGAGACAATGGTCAAGGACTCAGACACTTTTCTCTGTTTGCCAGCTCCACTCTCAATCTCACTCTTCCATGATTACAGAATGGCTTCTGGCAGTGACGAACTAGATTTGCTTCTTTGTTCAGAAGCAGTAGGAGAATGTGTCTTACCTGGTGGCTTTCTCTTAGGAGAAAGAAAACATTTTCTAGAACCAGTCTTGCCCTGCTCATTGCCTCCTTTATTTCTAGATCAGGCGAAGTTCTATCAATGGCAGTGGAATAGATTTGGGAAACCTGCCACTGTGCTTATCACAGGATCACATTTTCTGCTAAGCCCAAACACAGGGAACAATCCAGCGCTCACTTGGTATATTATACATATCTAGCAAATTTGTGTATAGAGTTGCCAGATTTAGCAAGTAATATAGGGTGCCCATTAAATGTGAGTCTCCAATAAACAGTGCTTACAATTGTAGTTCAAAATATGTTCAATGCAATATTTGCTGGCCTGTGTGTCCCAGTATTTGGCACACATCAAAGTGGGTCAGGTAAATGTTTAGCAAGGGGACATGAGGAAAAACTGTAAGGCATTACAGTGAGCTAAGGACTCTGAACAAGGGTCAAATCTATGTCCTACAGTAGTCATGTGAGGAGATTAAGAGCATAAGTTGGTTAAAAGGAAGAGGAGGACAGGGAGACCTTTCCTCCACACCTGCTTTGATTCCTTGTGTCCTAGATTCCAGAGAGTGATTGGACTTCTGCTCTTTGGGTCCTCACTGATTCTTCTTTTCCTGTCTTTTCAGGGACCTGACCGGTGTGGGCAGGCCTTGCTGCGTATCGGAATCAACATGATGGCCTTACCTGGGGGCCGCCGCCTGGACTCTATTGCTCTTCCTGGGCAGCGGTAAGTCCTACACCTGGTTCTTAGCACCTGCACAGAGTTGATCATGAAGCTGGTTCTTGGGGTATGTTTATTGCCATGAGTTGTGTGGTGTGGACAAAAGGTGGAGAGACATACAGTGAGCAGAAGGTGAAGTCCAGTAGCTGAGGGAGTAAGGGCTTGGCAGTCTGAGGGATAGATGAGGAGCTGTCAGGGGTACCTCCCATACAGCCTGCAGTTTACATGTGGGGGATGGTGTGGATTCTACCCAGCTCATCCTGGAGGCCCAATCCAGAACCTAGGGCAGAAGTCCGCAGTGCTAGATCGAGGCTGCCCAACTGTTGCAGTTTGCCTGGGACTGTTCTGATTTTGGCATGGTAGTTCTGTGTCCCTGGAACAATTGGTCACTCTAAGTTAGTGACCTGGCATCTTGAGGAACTTTGTACCCTAATCATGCTTAGAGCTTCCTTTTGGCCCTTTTTCTGTTATTGCTAAGACATTTTGAGCTGATTATCTTGAGACAATAGAATCTAAGCAACCTAGGTAAGACAATTAAATCATTATTGTATAGTTTTTGTTTTATGTATGTATATATGTATATATATATAATATATACATATATATCACTATTATTTGACTCATTTCTATATTGTTTATCTTTGAGTTTTATTGAGTATGTGTGTTGTTTTTAAAATAAAAAACTAGTTAATTATTTGCTGAAGTTCTACTGTATGGGGTTAATACCTATGAAGCCATCAGTCTGTTTTCCTAAAGCCATCATTAGAAAGAACTATAGTTTTTTCATGTTTCTGAGGACCTAGAATACTGTTAGAAATTTAATTAAGAAATTCCCCAGAAACCAACCAAACAACCAACTGGACAACAAATAAGCAAAAAGCTGGGAGGCTGAGGCAGAAAGATCACAACTGCAAGGCCAGCCTGGGCTACAGAATGGGTTCAAAGGGCTGGGGAGATGGCTCAGTGGAATAAGCACTTCCCTGGCAAGCTCAAGGGCCTGAGTTCAATACCCGGTTCTGCCAAAAAAAAAAAAAAAAAAAAAAAAAAGAATGGGTTCAAAATCAGTCTGGCTATGCAGATGCTGTGATGTAGTTTAGATTTAAAATCTTCCCGAAGTCTCATGCATTCAGAGGAAGGGTTTTTTGGCAATTGCTGGTTTTTGGAAAATGCTGTGCATTCGTCAGTTGGTTCCTTCACTGATGGATTCGTGGCTGTGTGTGGTATTCAGAGGAAGCTTCTGGCCAGAAGCAAGGAGTCACAGGGGGCATGAACCAGAAAGCTGTGTTCTTGCTGTGGCTCTCTCTTCCGTCTCCCGCTTACCTCCTGCCCTCTTGCCTTCCTCCTCCTCCTCCCTCATATTCTCTCTCTCCTCTTCTTCCTCCCCTTTTCATCTCTTTTTCCTGTCCCTCCTCCTCTTCTCCTTCTTTCTTCCTCTTTTCCCCTCCCTCCATGGCTACCATGGGTTGGACAAACTCCTGTCACTATGCCCTTCTACCTGGCTGATTTTGCTTTGGAGCAAACCAACAATAGACTGAACTCAAAACCAAGAGCCAAAACCTCTTTTTAATTTGTGTTTGTTGAGTGTTTTGCTCCAGGGGCATAAAAATGATTAAATTAATCTGTATAAATAAGGAGGCAATTCTGAGTTGACAGGAAGCTCAGAATGATCATAGTGGGACCTACTCTGAAAGATACTGTGGAAGGGAAAGAACTCATTTAATGGGAAGGAAACACTGAGATCAGGAAAAGGACAAAGGAAAGAAGGAAAGAGATATATTTATGTATATATGCAGGATAGTTTGGGTAATTGTATTGATTTCTGCTGACTGATTTCTGTTGGTCTTTTGGAAGGAGCAGTAAATGCTTAAACTTTTTTCTTTTTATTCTTACTTTTTTCTTTTAAATTTCTTATAACTGACGGCTGGCCAGATAGCTCAGCAGATTGAAGGGGCTGCTTGGACAGAGGCAGGGACCGATGTTAGATCCCCAGCGTGCTATGCCAGCCCTGCCCCTGGAGGGTGTTAGACAGCAATTGAGACTGGGTGTGGTGGTGCACCCTGTCATCCAGCCCTTGGGAGGCTGAAACAGGAGGGTCACTATCAGTTCAATCTATGCAGTGAGACCCAGTACTAAATAAAAAGTTTTAAAAACATTTCTTATAACTTTGTTGATGTTGTTTTTTAACCATTTTTTCAGGTTTATAGCTAATAACCTAAACAACTAATTTGAAGATAATGTGCAGCAACCATTGTTGAATTCCTATTGCTTTATTTAATGAAATTTTGTATCATTTCTATTTTTTTTTAATAATTATTTTATATTCTTTGCATCCAAGTACTAACCAGGCCTGACTCTGTTTATCTTCTGAGATCAGATGAGATTAGGCGCATTGAGCTTGGTATGGCCATAGTCCCATTTCGTATTCTTTAAAAAATAAAAAAACATTAGAAAAATAATGGATTCTACCATGTTTAGACACAGCATTTCTTTCTTTTTTATATTTTAGTGCAGGCTATAGGGTGTTCAAGGTCTCACTACTAGGTCAGACTAGTAGTGATCTGCCTGTTTCCAGCCTCCCAAGAGCTGGGAGGTGCACACCACCACGCCCAGTCTCAACTGTTGTCCCAGCATGCCCTGGGGCCAGGGCTGGCATCGCAGGCCTAGGGTTCGAACTCTGGCCCCTGCACCTGCTCGCAGGTGCTTTAATCTGTTGAGCTATTTGGCCAGCCCTTAGACACAGTATTTTTGAGGTAAAACTCCAACATGGCAAGATACATGCCTGTCAAGATAGATGTATATTTTTCAGAGACAGGGCTTGCTTCATCTCCTACTGTCTGATGACTTTCATCTGGTGAACCAGTATGGCCAGCTCTGGCCACATGACTACCTAGCTGGGCTCTCACTGGCTGCGTGCTCAGTGCAATTTCCTGAGCCCCTGACTGCCGCTGACTACCTCATGTGTAAGATAGGGGCAAAGTCAGAACCTAGTTCCTAGGGTTGAGGTGGGGTTAGATGACTTTGTATATGCAAAATATCCATCATGCTTAGAGAGCTATATGAAAGAGGTTTTCTCTAGTGAGTATCTGTTGCAGGGCAGGAGTCCTTCTTTTAGCTGGATCTACAGAATTCAGAAACCCCTCTCTTAATCCTTCAATTTTTTCAGTTGACTTCTCTGAGAAAATAAGAAATCACAGACACTCCCAAAAGCTTAGTGCTTTAAGCCAGCAACAAGTGACACTCTTCTGAATGGAGTGGAGCCTCCGTCAGCCTGTCACTGTCCTGCCCAGGCTGGAGGTCAGGGCTGTACAGTGCCAGCAGCTCTGCTAATAGGTGCTGGGCTGGTCAGACCACAGCCTGTGCTGTGGGTAGAGAAGCAGATTAGGACAATGATTAAGAGTCTACACTGCCTTAATTTAGGCTTTATTCTGCTACAGATTAGCTAAATCTTTGGGTTTCAGTTTCTTCATCTCTCCTTTCTTCCTTTCTCCTTCTGTGTAAAGGAAATTAAATTACAAGTAATGACATAGGAATCAAATTATTATTCTATTGGAGGAAAGGTAGAAATTCTAACTCATCTTATACAGCAAGTATCTTAAGAGGAAAACACCAAACCAACATAAGGCCAAGAGTTCCTGCTGGCCATGAAAGCTGTGACTTGTGCAGATGTCTCTCTACACTATCGTCTCAGTTCCTCCTTTTTCCTTGCTGGGACAACATACCCAGCACTCAGAATTAAGGAAGGAAAGGTTTATTTAGCTTGCAGTTAGTGGAGGTTTCAGTCCATACTCCGCTGGCTCCATGGCAGAGAGCAGCAGTTCATGGTGGTGGAAAACAGCAAAGAGCAAAGGCAAAAGGGAGGAGCAGCAGCTGTGGCAGCTAGCTAGCCTCGCCCCCTTCATCTGCATGCAGATTATCTGCCCAAGGGCGCTCACACCCATAATCCCAGCATTGGATCATGAATTAATCACAGGCTCTAGAAGCCGTCCATGACTGCATGAGGCTTTGGGGGGACACCTAGACAGAAACCAGAACAACTATCATCATTCTTAGAAGAAGCAAGGTGGGCTGCAGAGAGGCAGTGGTGTCTCCTTTGGCATGCTTATGGCTGAGCATTGCCAGGCCTGCTTACCCACAGCACTGGGGGATGCGATCTCTGGCCTTACCAGGCAGTTCATGGTCATTTCATTCTGGGTTCATGTGCTTGGGCTGCATTCACAGAAAAGGCTTGTGGGAGTTCACAGAAAGTCACAAGGTTTAATTTGTTCAATCAGATGCTGAATTATGGGAGAACAATAGCAGCTACACATTTTTTCCTTCTGTTCCAAGCTGTAAAGGTCTCTGTCATGGAGAATAACACTGTGGTCATTGTCCCCAGAGAAATAATTAATGCTGGGTAATTGACTTATCTCTTTCGCAGTCTGCTGAAACTGAATTTCATTTTTCAGTACTAGTGTTCCCTCTAATGTACAAAAATAAAAATAAAAAGTGCAGTTGAAGGCCAGGGAGATAGCTTGGTGATCTAAGTGCCTTCCTAGCAAATTGAAGGACCTGGGTTCAATCCTTGGTTTTACACACTGAGCAGGCCCCATGCTGAGCAGGCCATAGTGGTACATGCCTGTAATCCCAAGGCTGAGGAGGCTTAGATAGGAGGATCGTTATAAGTCTAAGTTGTGTAGTGAGACCCAGTCCTGAAGTAATAAATAAATAAATAAATTTAAAAAATGCTGTTGAGTGGTGTGGGATGATCCAGCAATCTGTGTGGATTGCATCCATCTGCACATTAGTATTTGAAACCTTGACAAGTAAGCAGCTGTCAGACAAAGGACCTATTCTAGGTGGAGGGCAGGGAGTGATGCTTCTCTAGTCAGGAAGTGGGGTCCATGCTGAGTTGGAGGATGGGTGAGATATGGTGGGTGCAGCGGTTCTTAACTTTGATTGCATCATAACCTCTTGGAATTCTATCACACTGAAAAAGAACAAACTCAGCCATCCAGAGCACAAAATCCTACTCTTGGAGTCTTCAATGTGAGTCTTAAGTGGTCGAAAGCAGACATACCTTAGACTCAGACTTCAGCTCAAATCTAAGTCCATTTTTGTTGCTGGCTTTGTTATCTTCAGTAGCTGCTTCACCTGTATGAGAACCAGTTTTATCTTATGTGTGATGGTGGTATATGTAAGTGCTTGGGTGCAGGAAATATAGTCTCTCTAGGATCATAGAGTGCTTTTCAGTACACGGCCCTCACTTTCCCAGGCCACACCAAGAATGGGAGCAGGACCCATGCTTCAGTAGCGAAGACTCCGTAAGCATAGGTCCAGGTTCCTCCTGGGAGGAGACCCTGCCTGCTATGCCCTTAGCCAGTCTTCATTCACTGCTTGGTTTCTGAATGCCCACCTTGCATCAGGCACTGGTCATCTCCTGGGCTCCAGGTGAGGCTGAAATGTAGCCACAGTGGTTACCTGTGGAGAGCAGCGAGCTGGCATCAGCTGCAGGCTCCTGTTCCTTTAATTTACTTCTTTATGTGCCTCAGAGGTAAACCTGGGGTCCAGTTCCCTACAGAGAGCCATCTCCAATCATCTCCTCTTTTCCCTCCTTTCCACTACTATTGACCACTTCTCTTGCTAGGGCATCTTGACACAGGCTCCTGCCAGTGAAGAAGTGGGGTCCTCACTCTTGACTAAAGGGCTGATCTTGATCTATTCCCATAAGAAAGATGGATGGCACATTCAAGCACTTTCTATAACCTGGGTACTTTTGCCCAGAGCTATTCATCTAGTGCTCACTAGGCCTGTGTATATGTCTAGTCCTCTTATTTTGCAAAGAAGAGAATCACAAGTTGGGTCCTCTGGGAAGCAGCCTTTCAGACGGAGTTCAGAATTCAGGATGTGTGTGGGGGAACCCTGTGTGAAAGCGGAAGGGAAGAAGCAAAGCAGGCAGAAGTGAGGTAGAGCTGCAATACCTCAGCTGACCTCAGAGCTTTGCAATACGAGCTGTCACTCAGTGACCAAGTTGGCCAAGGCATTTAGGTCCTTGCTCTTTCATTGGAGTAGATTAACATATATTTTTAACATTGGGAGGCTGGTAGCTGGGGCTACTGCATTGCTTTAAACTAGCCTACATCTAGAACCCAGTGTAAATAGTTAAATGAAACCAGAGACTTAAACTCATCAAGGATCACTGACTACCCTCTAGCAGAAGTCTTTCTACTCAAGCATGTAGAGTAGAAAGACTTACGCTCACTGCCTACACTGCAGGAGCCTGTCCAAACCTCTTCTGGTTCTGGGTGGTACCCAACTTGCAAATTGTTTTCTGTTCTGATAAACTTCATGAAACTTACTTTGGCTAAAGCTTCACTTTTAATGAGTGGGAAGCCCTAGGAAGGGAATGGCAGGTGAGGTAGCTCAGAGATAGTATCTGGAGGGTCTGGCAGCAGGAGGATGTCAGCTAGCAGTGCCCCCTGTGGCAGTGTCCACAAGTCCTTCCATGGTCAGGAATCTGGGTAGCATGGCACAGTGTGCATCCCAGGAAGAAACAGGCTTGGAAGAATGGAGGTACTTGTCCAACAATGGAGCTCACACACAGCAGAGCTCAGATACAGTTCCTAGATGGTGCTGGAAAGTATAGTATTTCTCTTCCAGTGTTCTGCAGCATTACACAATAAAACCATAACTCATTCAGGGGGCAAATTGGTCACTAACCTTGATTGAATGCGGATCAATTGAACACCTTGTATAGTGCTGCATGCTCGAGGACACATATGTGGCTTGGTCTGACATGGTCCCTGCTTTGTGGAACTCATGCTTTCTTTAGCACCTTCTCTTCCTGCCTCATCAGATGCAGATTTGTGGCAGGCACATGTGTGGGAAGCTCAGCTGTGACCTCTCGCTGGGAGTGCCTTATTTTCTCCCATGGTTTCTCTTCAGCATGGAGTTTGAGATGAACCAGGACTGAGTGTAGCTGCAGCTGGAAATGGTGGCCTTCTGGTTTCCCCTGGCCTGCTGGGGAGACATCGTTGTCCTGAGCCAGTGGGGCTGTCACAGGAGAGCTTCTCTGTCCTGGGAGATAGCTCATGGCATAAATGCCTGCAAGTGCAAGGTCCTGAGTTTGATCTCCAGTACCCCCCCAAAAAAAAAATTAAAAAGGAGAGCTGTCTTCAAGTAGATAATGGCTTATATGTGTGCACTCCACATTTGTGGCTGGTTTTCTGCTGCTGTGTCATTTTCTATGCCTGTGGTGAAATGTGCAGGCTATAATTGTCAACAGGGTAACTGGATGCATTTTGTTGTTTAAGCTGAAAGGCTGGCCAATGAAAGCTAGAGCTGAGTCTTCTCTCCTCTCTCATTTCCCAAGAGAAATCCATGAACATGCACACTGACCTTGGGAAGGCAGCGAGCCACTGATTCAATAGTTATTTTGTAGAAGTTAGGGTGGATTTCAATTTCCACACTCTTCTGTAACTTGGATCATAGAAACTTAAATGTTGATGCTGAAAGCTTTGTCATGGCTCATCTGAGCCCCCTCTTTATTACGAGATGGGGAAACTGAGTCCCAGAAAGGGGAATGAGGAGTCATACTACTCTTCAGACCTCTTTCCTCTTTTGTACCATCCTTTCTTTCCTGAGTTGTATTTTTAAAGCTTATTCTCCTGCCCCATTTCCAAGCATCTCCTGGGTAATGACATGTAATACAGGGACAATTTTATTCCTATTTAAAGGAGTAGTCTCATTCATTCAAGTGAGATTTACTCAAGATGGAGAACTTACTTTGAGTCAGATCCTGGGTAGCTCAGTAGTTGATTAATGTATGTTTTTATCTTCTCTAGTCAGTAGTGAAGTTCCTGAGGGCTGAATTCATATCTGATTCTTATTTGTGCTCCTTAGTATGGGTAAATGCATATAAATTTGTGGCAAATATATAGTTTGGAATGTTTATCTGTGCCCTCAACAGGACCTCAATAATTGGTTGTTGAGTTAATAAATTTTTAATGTTTGATGGATGAATAGCAAACCCTTGGCTAGGGAGGCTTAGATAAGAGATTAAAGTAAATAGCATGGATTTTTATTCCTTTCTCTAAGATACTCTTGTGTTTTCAGCATCATCTTCTCATTTAAAAAAAAAGAGTGGTAGAAACTGCCTTTTGAAGGGAAAGGGTAAGCTACAGATTTACTTTGATTAAGTACTCCTTCTGAGTGGGAGCCAAAGATTTAATTGGTTAAAGGAGTCAGGGAGTGGAAGAGGTGTTTTTTCTTTCTAAAAAAGAATAATTCAGAAATATTTTTAGTCTTTACTTTTTAAGTTCATTAGCAAAAAAAAAAATTGCTATTCCTCTTTCTTCTTTTTTTATGTGTTTAGTACAGGGTCTACAGGGTCTCACTAGTGATCCGCTTGTGTTCAGCCTCCCAAGAACTGGGGTCACAGGCACGTGCCACCACACCCAGTCTCAATCAATGTCTCGATGTGCCCCGGGTGGGGCCAGCAGGGCAAGCTGGGCATGGAACCTCAGTCACTGTGCTCTGCCTAAGCGGGCACTTTAGTCTGCTGAGCTACCTGGCATGCCTTGCTATTCTCTTTATTTTATAGTCCTGAGGATTGAACTCAGGACCCTCCACTTGCCAGGTGAGCACTTATTCTACTGAGCTATCTCCCTGGCCCCTGCCCTGCTATTCTCTTACCAAGTCTTTTGAAGAAGAGCACAATGTGGTGGTCAGAACAAGGGTTAGGGGCTGTGGGCCAGCCTTTCAGCGCTCTGCCACGTTGCCTTAGTGCTTCTCTCTCTCTCATTCTGAGCTTTAATGTCTTTATCTGAAGAAAAGGAGACTCAAACCCTCAGGGAGACTTTCAGCTTGAAATTCGCAGAGTCTATGAGTGGGATTTGTGTCTGTTTTTGGACAAAATATCCCACTTTAGTGCCATAGAACTGGGAAATAATCCCACTGACTAAAACAAGGTCTTAGGGGCCAGGGAGATGGCTCAGTAGAATAAGCGCCTCCCTGGCAAGTGCAAGGGCCTGAGTTCAATCCCTGGTTCTGCCAAAACAATTAATTAATTAATTAATTAATTAATTAAAACAAGGTCTTCTTACTCTTCCCTATAAAATACACAAACAGTATGATATGAACCTCGTAGTTGGCATGGAAATTGCAAGGCATTCTACTCTAGGAGTCCTATTGACATGTCTGGATGTGCTCTGCTTAGGATTTATGGAAGCTTCTTGGGATAGCAAGAAATGTTTTATGGAATGGGGGTGGGTATTTGTCTTCAAGGAAAATGCAAATAAATCAATGGAACCCAGTAGCTCAAAAGTTTGATCCAATCATTTTCTTTTCAAATTGTTTTATTTTATTTTATTATTATTATTATTTTTTTTTTCATGTATTTGGTACAAGCTCATTACACAGCTTGGGACTCATAGTGATCCTCCTGCTTTCAGCCTCCCCAGCGCTGGGATTACAGGCATGCATGATCATGCCCAGACTTGGTCTCAGTTCAGCGTGCCCTGGGGACAGGGCTGGGGAGGCCTGCTGGACTAGGGATTGAACCCCAGTCCCTGCACTTGCCAAAGCTGGTGCTTAGTCTGCTGAACTATCTCACTGGCCTAATTCAATCATTGTCAACTCCATCTCTATTCCTCTGGCTACTCTTGACAGCTGGCCACTTCCTCTACATGTGTTTCTATGTTTCTGCTTCTTTGCAAATATCTTTTGGGTCAACCATCCCTTCTCTGTGGTCCCAAATTTCTTTCTGTTAACCTCAAAGTGCCATGAGCAGCCTTGTGAGGCACAGCTGTTTGTTTATTGAAGGGTTATTTAGCAAACGTTTATAGGGTATCCACGAAATACCAGGAGCTACTGGAGGTGGGAGGAAGACGTCATGGAGCAGATAACATGTACGTATCTCCCCTGGGATCTCAGCACCCAGCCAGTACCCATCCTGTCGGGGCACATGTTATGGTTCGAAGGTCATTCAGAAGTGTTTTTTAGCATAGCAAAGCATTCCTTTATGGAACCTCACTTCCCACAGCAAGTAGAAAAGTGTGAGGCAGAGAATTTGCATTCCAGAATTTGAAGGCTTTTAAATCAAAGTGCTATTTGAAGGGAAAAGAGATTAAAACGAGCCAAGAAGAGAGCAGACACAGATTCCACATTCTGTTAAGCTCTGGCTTTGGGGATGTCAGGTTTCAGCAGGAAAGAATAATGGGTGCCACCAGTGAGAGGGCAGGGCACAGGTGTCCATGGGACCAGGCCTAGTGACCTTTCCCCAGTGATGGGCTTTGTAGGGTGAAGGTGGCCCCTCCGTCAGGTAAGGTCTTGGCAGGCAAGGCCAGTGAGGGCGTGCGATGACCCCCAGCCATTGCAGTCTCCCGAGGGCCACTCCACCTTGTCACTGTGCACACAGGCTCCACAGCTGTCCGCTCCGGGGATGCACCTGCTGCAGATTCCTTGGGAATCTGTGATGACACCAGGCTCAGTGGCTCTGCTTTAAATTGCAACAGCACACTTCCCAGTCTCCCTGAGAAAGAAGTAAGGCATGGGTTTGAAAAGTGACTGGTCATCCATTGACTGTGAACCACAAGCTTCATGAAGGCTGCAGAAAGTCCAGCAGGTCAGGCTTGTACAGTGGGAAGAGACCAGGCTTTGGATTGGAGGGTTTGACTACTAGCTAAGGGCCAGCCAGGAACCTGAATGAGAGTTGAGATCAAGTCTGTGTTCTCACAGGACCCAAGTTTTTGTTTCCACTGGTGCATTGTATAATGACAGTCAAGTTGCTTAATCTAATGAATCTCAGTTATGATAAACTTCAGGCTTGTTTTCAGGGTTAAGTGAATAATTCAATGGAATCAAGCACTCCTTATAGTGCTTGGGATATAATAAACACTCCTTCAACATTAGCTTTCTTATTATTGTTGGCAGTGAGGGGTTGGACAGGTTACCCAAGCTCATAGGCCTCAGTATCTACATCCATATAATGGGACAGGATCTCCATTAACCAGACTGCTTTGAGGGCTAAGGCAGAGAGCACACGTAGTGCTCTATGATGAGTAATCTCTCCAGGTGTTTTTTCTGTGTAGGTAATTAGTTGCCTCTGATTGTAGGATAGAAATTAGAAGTTTAGAACAGAGGAAATTTGAGGGAGTGTATGGTCTCCTAAGACAATTCCTTAGAAGGAAACTTTGTTACTATCTTCTATGCCAGCTCCACCCTAGATAATTCCAGTTTAAAAAAGATTCTCTGGCCAGTAGTTGCAAATGTGGAGATGATTGTGGTCGCATCTGGCTTTGTGTTTAGAGTCTGCCAGACTCCAGGAAGCCCAGATCTTGGGGCTTGGTCACCACATTCCAGATGTCCAGGGCAGCCTTCGTTGGAAAGTAATGAGTGGGGCAGCTTGGGCAGTGGGCAGTGTCATCTGCCAGGCCCTGGGTAGCGCTCCTGGGGGCCTTTGCTGCCTGGGAGCCATTTCCTGTCTAAAATGTCCTACTGCTCCCTAGCCCAAGGGCAATCTTCATAGCATCAGGTTCCTCCTGGAGACAGAGGAAACAGAAGCCCAGACCTGGCTCTTGCTCTTGTGGCTCCTTGGCCAGAGGCACTGAGGGGCCTTGACTGGTGTGGTTTTCCTCAGGAAGGAATGTGACTCATTGCCAGTCTATCTGCCCTGACCTTGATTTTCACTTATCCTCTGTGTGAGTAAGAAAATAAGTTGTCTGCTTATGGAGGGAAGTCTTTGGCTCAGGGAGCTGGCAGCTCGAAGTTCACGGCTGAGGACATTGGCTTTGGTGGCACGGGGACAGCAGGCACCTTTGCAGCCCAGCTCTAGCTCCTGGTTTCACCAGACGTCTTTTGTTGGGGTCAGTCAGAAAATCGAATAGAAGAAGTGGAGCTCAAAGAGCTAATGACAGAGAGTCAGGCGAGCTATGCAATTATGGGACGCTCCCTGCTAACACAGTCCAAACCTTAATGAGCTGCAGGCCCCAGACTCCAGAATTGAGAAGAGCTGCTCATTATGTGGCGCCCAGTGACCGAGGCTGGGAGTGGACAGGCTCTGTGTGTGTGTGTGTGTGTGTGTGTGTGTGTGTGTGTGCATGTGTGTGTGGTTGTGTGCCTGTGTGTGTAAGTGTATGTGTGTGCATATGTGTGTGTGGTTGTGTGCCTGTGTGTGTAAGTGTATGTGCGTGCATATGTGTGTGTGGTTGTGTGCCTGTGTGTGTGTGAGACAAAGCCTGATCTCCTCCCCAGACCTTTTCTGGATTCCTCTCTGTCATGGCTCTGTGAGTCCCACTTGTTCTAGTGCCTCACCCTGAAGCCAAGTCAAACAATACCCAGCTCTTCTCCAGATAGGCTTTGCTCCCTCAGCGAGGGCCAGACACCCAGGGCTCAGCTTTGCTTTTGTCCCGCTCTTCATCTCACCTCCTCTGGGGCTCTCACTCCTTCCCACCCCATGTCACTGCCTTAGCACAGGCTGCTCTCTGTCACCTCCTTTCTCTCCCATGGCCCACCCTGTGGATCTGCCCTGGGCCTCTACTGACTGGCTGGATGCACGGTGTTGTCACTGGCTTGCTAGAGAATGCTTCCCATGGTGCCAAAGTGCTTTCAGGACTAATGTCAAATTCCTGGTCACTGTCACACTGGCCCCTGATGTTTAATTTCTACTGCGCTACTATTTTTGTATCTCTAGACCTTTGTGCATGGCATCTCTACTATGTTCAAATGCTCCATTCCTTGTCATCCTCGCCAGTAACTCTCTCCTAAGACCCAAGGCAAATGTCATTTCCTTTGTGTAACTATTCTCAGGCTCCATCATTTGTGATTGAGTTAACCAATTCATAGCATCTGGATGGCAGTATGATATTTAGCTGTTAAAAACTGAGACTTTTAGGGCTGGCCAAATAGCTTAGCAGATTAAAGCACCTGCAAGCAGGTGCAGGGACCAGGGGTTTGATCCTCAGGCGTACTGTGCTGGCCCTGCTCCTGGGGTGTGCTGAGACAGCAATTGAGACTGGGTGTAGTGGCGCGCACCTATCATCCCAGTTGGGAGGCTGTAAATAGGCAGATCACTATGAGTCCAATCTAGTAGTGAGACCCTGAACACCCTGTAGACCCTTCCCTAAAATACAAAAATAAATAAAAGCTGAGACTTTGGAATCTAGATGCCCCAAGTTTGGTGGCTCCACCATGTCCCATGTGACTTCTCTGGACTTCTATTAAGAGGTTAATAACAGTACTTACCTCCCAGGGGCTGTGGGAAGGATTAAAAGAGATATGGAGGGCTTAGCACTCTGCCTGACTTTTTACTGGAACTCAACACATTAACTACTGGTGTATTTATTACCACGTCAGATTGTTGGTGTTTTCTGCCCATTGGTTGTATTGGCTGAGATTTTCTCCTGTGCACCTCAGTAGGCTGAGGAAGTGGTACTGGACTAGAGCAGAACAGCCCTCAGGAACACCCAACTGTAGCCTGGGCCTGGCACTTCCTAACTGTGGGGCTTTGTGCAACAGGCATCTTTTCCTGGCCTCTGCTTCTAGGGTTCTCGAGGAGGACAGGGCTCCCCTTGCAATGCAGGATAAAGGATCTTTCACCCCTTGAGTTTGCACATTACTGGAGAGAGAGAGAATCTGGTTTGGAGCTTGAGGCTGGGGCAGGATTGAGATGAGGTAGGGGGTCCGCAGGGTAAGACTGGAAGCTGCTGGAGCTGCTGGAGCTTTGACCAGCTCTGGGACCCCTCTGGTGGCAGTCTCTGTTCTCAACTGCCTTTCCTAGGACAAGTAACACCCAATACATTAGATCTGTGAGTCCCCCTTTGGGAAATGAAAACACTTTCCTTAGCAAAGACAGCAGAAGGGAACAGGAAAGTCACAGGTGAGCCCTATCAGCTTTTTAGTGTATGGCCAAGTCCCAAGTTGCTGCCAATGGGCTAAGCAAAAGCACAAGGATGGCTAAATGTGTGTGCATGAAAATGATTTATATTTTTTACCCTATGGTGCTAAATATGACATTGAATTAAAGAACAGCCATTCATAAAGTAGGTTATTTCATTCATAAAGTAGTTTACCACAGCACTTAAGGGTCCACAGATTGAAGATCTGTGTTCTGAGCCAAGCAAGACCACTGTGATTTCAGGTGTGTTATTTAACCTTACTAAGCTCCAATTTTCTCATCTGTAAAAGTGAGATCCTGAGAGTAGCATGAGAGGTAAGTGAAACAACACATGCAGAGCAGTCCACACAGTAACTGACACAGGGTCCACCTTCAATAGATGTTTCTATGGTGATTAGGCATTTTGCCTCCCTTGACAGTCACAGATCAAAGAGATGGACAGTAGAGCAACCTGTTTGAGAGATTTTAAAACTTAATTCAGTTTCGTATGTAAACACTGAGCATCTTTAGTGCGCCAGGCCAGTACTTGGGGTGATGTGTATAGTAGGGCCAAGACAGGCACAGGCTTGCCCTATATATGGTCTGGTGTGTAAAGCAGACAACTGGAGCTAAACAACTGAGACCAGTGCCTGACAGTGAGGCGCAGGGTGCTGCAGGTGTGCATGGCACACAGGATGTGAACTCACCCAATCTTCAGAGAAGATTTCCTCAGAGGACAGGTTTACAGCACGGCTCTAAGTGTCCACAGGTGGGCACAAAGGTGAAGGGGCGCAAGTACATGAAGAGGCGCGGAGGTTGGACTCATGGTAGGGAGGCTGGAAGAACTCACTGTGGCCAGGGTAATGGGTAGAAATGAAAGGCAATAAGCAGATAAGGGAACTGAGGTTCAGAGAGAGCAAGCATCATGCACAGAGTGCGCAAGAACCTAGAGACGGGAACGCGAGGAGGACACGGGTGATGGCTGCGGCATCAGCACACTGACTCAGCCACGTCCTGACAACGTGCACAAACACATGCCCTTTTGGAACATAAACAGTAGTGGTTCTGGGGTTCATGGAAGGCCGGGAAGTGTTAGTAATGTCCGCTCCCATCCAGGGGCATCTAGAAGGTCAGATGGTGTTCGGGAGGTGAGCTCTGAGTCATCTGAGGAGCTCACTGGATGGAAATAGTCGCCTGGTTCTTCCGCTTTCTGCTACCCAAACAATGAGCCCCATGATGGGGTTGGGCTGATGAGGTCATGGGGAGGGCTCGGACTTCAGAGCCAGGCAGACCTGTGCTGAAGTCCTGGTGGTGCTCCCGTGTGGTGTTGGAAACTCTCGGAGCCCAGCTGTGAGGCAGCGATGATAAACGGCGTATGCATGTCCATGAACGAGACACCACGTGCGTAGGTGCTATGCATGGGACGGTGTGCACGGGGCACTCACTAATTAGTTGATTCTATAGCGTGCTTGGAACTATGCTAGATTAAAAGAAAAGATTTATAGTCAGATCTCATCCCTACCCTCAAACCCTCTGATGCACTGACAGAAGTCTACATCCTGGAGAAATAAATATGATAAAGTCCATGTGCTCTTCACACGTTATCTCCAGTTATTAGAATTGAGCATTCCTGGGTTATCCAAACTGGGAGATCCAGCCCTTTACTATGTTATACTGAGAAGGTTAATTAATATGTTGTGGTCCCTCACTTGTTGTGGAGATTACGCTCCAGACACCCCTGCCATAGGTGAAAATCAAAGAGGTAGTGACATTATATTTATTTTAGTATTTATATATATTTAAGGCTCTATAAACCCTTCTCACACTCTTATAAATCTTTCCCATACTTTTAAAAACACTTTTAATGTTCTTACCAATTTTCTAACCTTGTAAACTTATGTAATTTTAACAACATACATATACTGTACAGTACTGCAAAAATCGCGTGATATAAGAATCAGCAATCAATAATTTAGATTAATACTTTTAAAAATCCTGGAAACAGTGAGTCTGCGAAAGCCAAACTGAGAAATAGTGAGGCACTACTGTAAAATGATACGGAATATATAAAACAAATATGAAGCTGGTGGGATAAGAGATAGGTGCAAGGATTCCTGGGTAACTTCAATGCAAAATGTCCTTCTATAGCTAGGAGCAGAAGTCTGTGTGTGGAGCTGGGTGCAAACACAAGCGCATACGTGATGAGGGGCCACTTGTGAATAGTGTGTAGATGAAGCGGATCTGGGTTTGGGTCCACTGAAAGAAAGAAAAGCCTTCGTGATATGTCTGCATTGCACGGCGGTCAGCAGGAGGTCAGCAGTGGCTGGGCTGGTGCGAGCCGCTCAGCACCATAGATTGCGGCAGGATCTACCCTGAACAGGTGAACGTGAAATAGCTCCAAATGCCAGGGTCGATGCTTCTAAAAGTAGGATACAGGAACGGATCAGAAGCAGCACGATGAAAACATCGGGTAATTTGAACACAATCGAGTAACAACTTTTCCCATAGTCACACTTGGCTTGGGCTTCACCATTGCCTTTGAGCAGAGGGGTTCGAAGTTAAAACTTTGACCAAAGTACAAATTATTTATAGTGTGTTGCATAAATAATTACACTTAAATTAACTGTTTTGTAAATAGTATATAGTTCCCTGCATAGTTGAGGTTAAGTCATTCTAAATTAATCTATGTCTTGTTTTTATAAATCCTTGAGAAAGGGAGTGTTCAGGTTGGGTTACAGAGAAGCCTGTGGGTTGAGTTGACCCAGCTGTTGTCTGTGACAGGATTTCTTAAAAGACTTGGGAAGTATTCTGTTGAATGAAGCTCAAGGAGCTTACAGTGGCTCTCAGGGCCGCCTGAGATCTGGTACGACCCCTTGTCTGAGTCCATGTCTACTCATCTTTCCCCTCTCCCTATGCCTAGCCCCTCTCTCACCATACTGTGCCTCCCTCAAGCCTGGCATGCCCTCTCCCAGGACCTTTGAGCTGGTCTTTTTTCCTGTCTGGAATGCTAGTCCCCATACAGTTAATTCTTTCATTCCCCGAAAGTGTTTGTTCATACCCTGCCTTCTCAATAAGCTCTATTCTAATCATTTACTTAAAATGATAATTATGGCTCTGCCTCTTATATAAAGGATGTTGCTTCCCCTTATTCTACTTCTATGTTTAATAAAAATTATCCGTTTTCAACAATTACACAAGTTTTAAATTTATTATAGTTATTATCTGTTTTTCTGCTATCTTGTGCCCTTTACAATGACAGGGCAGTTAGTTTCTTTTTTTCATTATTGTACTCCGGTTGGCACTGAGGAAGTATTTGTTGAATAAATGAGTGCATTTAGTGGCTGTAGTGAGAGAGTGTGAGGCACACACTCTGTATGGATATGAGAAGGGCTGGGAGTTTTTGGAATGAAGTTCTGTGGTGGGAAGCATGGTGACAGAGACCAGACACTTTGAAAAGCAAAGATGGCACAGCCCTCAGACACCCTGTGCCTCGGTGTGAACCCTGCACTCTCGTCTGAACCTGTTTCTCCTATTCATTCCGTCAAAAATCCAGGCCTCATCTTTGCCTGTCCCTGACTCATGATCTATGTGGAGTCAACATTGGAATCCTATTGATGTCCTCCTCTTAATTGTTCCTGGGGAATTGTTCTCTAGCATTCCTTGCTGCTAGAGCCCAAGGTTCCTGCTTATCTCCTTACTTCTGTCACTTGGGATGAAAATCCTTGAGTCGTACTTTATTTCCTTGAGTCTTTTAAATATGTGACTCAACTTTATTTTGGTATAAAGCATTCCTGTCAAAAAATTACAATCATAATATAGTTTTCTATCCTTTGTCAGTAACATGTTTTTATTTTTGGCTGCACAAAGGATCCGATCCTCTCTCCTCCTCTTCTTCCCTCTCTTTCTTTTCCTGATTTTTTAAAAAATCAGAATATTCCTGGAATAGCCTTGTTTCTAGTACTATATTTATTCAATATGAAGTTTTAAGTCATCCTTAATCAAGAAACCTTTTCCAACTTATAATTTTTAGAATTTACATTTCTGTGGTATGGATCTCTTCTTCAGAAACTTATAAATGTATTGTGTGTTGTATGTTCTTTACTTCCTTTAATATGTTGTTATTTTTATTTAATATATATTTATATAAAACATTGTGTAACGTACATATGTAAGTTAGAATGCTCATGATATATACATTGCACACATATATCACATCACTTATAACAAGCCTAGGAGTGAGGTATAATTGTCTCTCTCTGATTGCCAGAGAGGAACACACAGAAGAGAGATTATGTAAATTGCTTTCATTTACACGTATAGCATGTGGCAGAGCTAGGAATCCAGGAATCCAGCTCCAGAGTTTATGCCATAGTGGAAGCAATGACACCTAACAAGAGTCACAGCGCTACCAAAAAGACTCAGAGATGTGTCTCATGCAGAGCTGGTGTGGTGGTACCTAGTAGAGCTTGTAGTAGGAGAAGTGCTGAGATGCTTGGTGGAGTCTAGAAAGCATGACATGAATCAGAATGTGTAGGGGACGCTTCCTGGTCCTCATCTCAGTCCAAGAAACCAATATTTGTAATCCCAAGGTTACGTTATTGGAATCCCATCAAGTTGATTCCAATCTACCACTTTCCATGCAGCCCACGGTGAAAATGAGGACACTAAATTATATTTGTAATCATTGGGGAGTCGAGGGGCTCTAAGTCCTGCCATGACATGGCTTTCCGGAACCAAAAGAATGACCCAGGGCCTCACCTGGTTTTTATTCAGTGGGGGAGTGGCTTGAAGATTGACTGAGAATTGTGGGAAGTAGATGACTACTGTGAGCTGAGTTAGGTGGGTGGCCTACATTTACCTCTGCCATATGCAGAGAGGATATGCAGAGAGAGTAATCTGCATTATATAGTATTTAATGTTTTGGGAAGTCTAGGGCTTCAGCTTTGATGCAGTCTTTCAAGCCCCAGGAAGTCAGAGCCTCTATCTTGAGGCTCGATCCTAGCTGGTGGTGCAGAGCATTAGCTCTACTATCCTGTCTCCACCCAGCTCACATTAAGGAGCAGCAGGCTTACCAGGGAAACACCCATGCCACCTTCAAAGACTATCACCAGCACCTCAGCTAGACCAATACACATTGCTTAAGGGCAATTGAAGGATAAACAGAAGTCTTAGCCAGCTCTGTACATAACAATATGAGGAAATAGGATCAGACTCAGTCAAAATGGAGACAGTTGCTCTTGTTTCAAGGAGAGCTGCTCAGGTGGTTCCCCACAACAAGGGATGGCAGCCATATGGGGAGGACGTTAGTGCAAGGGGAGGGAAGAAAACAGACAGGATGGCAGAATCTTCCTGGTCCATCTTGGGATTAATGGACCCCGTTTGATGGGGGATGCACCCTGGGCACACTTGGACATCAGTCTGATGATCAATTGATGATGGGATAAAAGGGAAGCTGAGATTTATGTGCTTATATCTATTTCTTCTTTTAGACCATGAGTTTCCCAGGGCACATAGTCTGCATTGACAGTAATTCATTGATGCAGTTGCAAGGGATAGCTTGGAGGATACTCTACTGTTTTAAAACTTGAGGAACTGTTGAGAATATTGTGTATTTGTTCCTGGTATTGTATAGGGACAGTCAGTTCCCCTGGGAGTACAGATCTTCCTCAGCAGCACTTCTCAAGGGCTTGGGTGTGTATATCTGTGCCTCAGTGAAACATCATTTGCCTGTAATTTGAAGTCAGACTGAGAGAATCGAGATGATGTCTGCTAAGGGTGAAAATCTACCTAATCACATCAGGAATTTATAAAATGGCTCCTAGGAAAAGTTTCTTTGGTTCTATTGGTATTTGCTTTATTTGTACTTAAAACCAAAATCTTTACCATCACATTTTTTGGCATAATCTGGTTACTTGTCCAACTCCTAAATTTTTTATCAAATGGCAGGGATCTCATTTATTGTTTATCCCTGCCAGTCTAGAACATGCTTTCAGATGGCTTAGCAAGACTCACAGTCCATGTCTCCCAAGCAATCTCTGGCATAGTTGATTCATTTATGTATTTTTTTGAGGCCTAGTATGTGTCAGGTCTTATGCTAAGTGCTGGCGGTCCTAAGATGAGCCAAACGTTGTTTGTTTTTGAGGCCCTTTCAACATTTGGTGGAGGAGACACACAGGTAAGGTATTGCTCAGTGGCATCAGGAGGCATAGTCTCTGGTCTCCAAGGGACTGCATGCTTACTATGCTTTTTTTTTTATTTTCATGACACTCTTACTGTATTAATTTTACAGCTGAAGATATGAAGACACACAATTATAGTCCAGAGAAGGTTTAGCAGTTATGTCCCTGGTCATCCTCCTCCCCAGAGCTTTATGCAGAGTTGGTGACTCATAAATTTCCCTGTCCTCCTCTTGATTATGGTAGCCCTTGAGTTTCTTGCTTGGGAAAATGTTTAGTCTGGTTTGTCCTCTTTGCTGTCCCCCTTCTTTTTGATAGAGGTAAATAGCCTGGAAGGGATGAAGCACACAGAGGTTAAGAGCAGGTCTGCAGTCAGAGAGATCAAGATTTCAGACTTACTGCTACTCTGTTTTATTGGAATGTGTTGTCCTGAAGAGAAAGTGAAATGATTCATGGTAAGCACTTTGCAGGTGAGCAACACATGGAATGTGTTCAATAAATGCTAAGCATTACCATGTTAGTACCGCAGGTGTTAGTGTGTCGTGTATGAGGGAGGACAGCAAAGAGCACAGTTCTCAGCATCACTCGTGAGCTATGAGGTGTTGCAGATCTTTCACACTCACCATGAAGTCTCATTCTTCCTTTGACTACATGTGGAAGGCCCTATGACCTTGATTTTACAGATAAGGATATTCAATCTTTTAAACTAAGTTAGTTGAATGATAATGGAGTGCCCAACTTTGACAGGTGTAGACAAAGGAAGGGGTATAGAAAGAAAAAATCATGATGTGTGTGTATAGATAATACAGCTGGGATAGATAACTCTGTCCTTCTACATAATCCTATGAGAGGCAAGATTTGCACTAATGGTTGGACAGGATATTATGTCGGCTTCTAGTACTATGGTCATCCACTAGGAAAATAATTATTGGATTTTTTAATATAATTCAGGTATAAAAAATAAGGTAAGGAAACAGCTACACTCTTAATTTACATAAGAGACATCTTCCGTAATAATGTCTGTAAGTATAACATCATGTATGCACTTTGTACGATATCAAAACAGTATGAAAACAGTTTGCAATATATTAATTTATCGAATCTGTCTGTTACGGTGTCTTAAAACTGTCTGATTGATATTTTTTCTTCAATAAAATAAAAAATAAATAAAAAAAAAAAACAAAAAAAACCATTTACTTATTTGCTACAAGGTCTTGCTATGCAGCTCAGACTCATCATAATCCTCCCGTCTAAGCCTCCCCAGTGCTGGGGTTGCAAGGGTGTGCCACCATGCCCCATTTTGGGGCCGGCACAGCTTGTAGTACTGGGGATCAAACCCATGTTCTTGCCGTGCCAGGAAGGCCCTTAGGCTGCCGAGCTATCTCCCCAGCCTGATGATATTCAATTTTGAAGATTTAAGAAATGTACTAAAAAGGCTACCTTACTTTGTTAAAAATCTGGATTCTGGTTATCCTGGTTGGGCAGTGAGCAGAAAGGAACACAAAGCAGACTTCTGGCACCCTGGTGATGATTCTGTTTCTTTGCTGGGGGGCATGAATATCTTGACCTTATGAAAATTTGAACGGCATAGTGAGACCCTGTCTCAAAAAGACAAAAAAAAAAAAAAAACAAAAAACCCCCTGCAACTTAATATTGTGATTACTTTCATTTCTGTATTCATATATTAAATTTTAATACGAATTTCTTAAAAAGGAAAAAAGGAACAGGAACCTGCCTAAGGTTATTCAGATTCCCACAAGCAGAGCCAGCTTTTCCTACCACTGCATGCCAGGTGCCAGCCTTGTTGGCTTGGGCTAGGATGAGTTCCTCATATGCCCATGGCCTTTATATCCTTGCATAGCAGGTTGCCTGTCACCCCCCAGATGTACTGGCCCAAGCCCTATCTATTCAGGTGATAAAATCTGGCGTAAGGGAATCAGGAACCAGCCAGAGGGAGGAACCCAGGATGGAAGGCCCAGGCTCAGCAGGGTGGGCTGGGAGTCAGCCACTGGTCGGTTTGGAGGCAGATAAAAGGGATCAGACTGAATGCCAAGGTCATTGCTCCCTTGTTCCTTTCTCCAGAGAAAGGCCCATCTACTCCAATCTGGGATTCTTCTTCCACCTGGTCGAGTCAGGGACTCCTTCCTACCACTGGTCCAGTCAGGGGCTCCTTTCTTTCCCCTGTCAGGTTTGTTGAAGAAGTCTCCACTCACACTGTTTAGTCAAGTTCCCCACCCCCTAATCCATTTGCTGGAACCCTAGGGCTTCCTCCTGAGAGACTTTCTACACAAAACCAGAGAGACAGTGTGGTCTCAGGTCATGCATTTGTCTGGGGAATAAGCAAGGGAAGTGTAATTCTTCTTGATGAGGGGAATGCCACTTGGACCCATCCCACCTTATTCTTTGTTTTAAAAAAATAAACTTCTATATTTTATAATAGTTTTAAATTTATAGAAAGTTGCAAAGTAGCAGTCCATACCATTTCCCTGATTTTTAATGTCTCTCACTATATTTGTTATAATCAAGGGGCTAGTACTGGCTCGTTACTAAGAACTAGACCTTAGACATTATTCAGATTTCATTCATCTTCCCATAAATGTTCCCTTTATGTTTCAGGATTGCTCCCAGGATATCACAGTACAAGTAGCTATCACATCGCCTTCATCTCCTCTGGTCTCCATAGTCTCTTTCTTTTCCCTTGTTTCTGATGGCCTTGACAACTTAGGTTATTTTGTACAAATCTCTTAGTTTGCATGTCTGATGTTTTCTTGTTATGAGTTTAAGGCTATCTGTTTTTGGGAAACAATGCCACAGGGGTGAAGTATCCATATCACATATCATATTAGTGCAGTCAGTATAACTTATCATTGGTAAAGTTGATCTTGGTCACTTGGTTAGGGTCTCCACTATAAAGTACTTTTCATTTCCACTTTCTATAGTTTTCTCTTTGGAAGTGAGTCATAAGGGAAGCTCCTACTCAAGTCCCCAAACCTATAAAACCAATAGATTAAAACCTATAAAAATATACACACTCATGTGAGTATTTGCAAAGGCAGGGAAATAAACCTATTAGCAGATGCATAGAAACAGACATCCAAGTTACACACAGATGAAACCCTGATGAATTCATATCCACAAATACACACACCCAGAAAGAAATCAATAGTGTTGTCTGTTCTCTTCTCCATCCTCATAGGTGAATCGATCAGGGTTTTAATTAATACAACTTCTGAAATCCTATTTCTTTTCTAAGTTTTAAGTATCTTCAAGAGCAAGAGCTGAGTGTGCCTCTTGTGTGTTTTGAGGTTGAGGGGTTTGACAAGTCTGTGAGTGTGGGATGTAAACAGGCTTCCCAGGATGGTCCCAGGCCTGAGGTAGTGAGTCTGTCTAACTCTCCTTTTCTCCTTTCTTTGGCCCTTCCATGGCTGCTGGGTTTGGGTGGTTCTTACCCATGTTATGGTTTTGATCTTAATTGACCTCAAAGACTCATGTGTGAAGAAAGGGTTTCTCCCTAGGTGATGGTGCTGCTGTCAGGTGTTGAGACCTTTAGGAGGTGGGAGATTTAGTAGAAAGAAGTGAGATCATTAAGGGCATATCTTTGAAGGGGATATTGGGGCCCTGGGCTCCCCACCTCCCTTTGTTCTTGTCCACTGTAAGATGAACAAGTCCTAGGCGCTAAGATGAATGTTAGTCATAGGTCTAAGATGAGCACTCGTCCTAGGTGCTAAGATTTAGCCATCTTTCAATATTACCAGCTCCCACCTCTGTTGTGCTCCTTTGTTACCCTTCAACAGCCTTTCAGGGCTTTCAGGGTAAATGCTTCACACCTACCTTGACAGTCAGTGCTTCTCAAGATCAGGGCCTAGATTCACCTTTCTGCCCTTCATCCTTACTCTTCCCTCTCTTGTGGCATGTAAAACCCTAGTCTAGGGTCTTTCCCCTTGTTTTTCTGATTGCTCAACCTTGGGATATGCTTCCAGCATCTTGTTGTGTCCAAACCATATTTGCTCAACAGCCACCTCCTCCAAGTGCCTTTTCCTGAGCTCCAGCTGGAGGAGACAGCTCCCTCCCTTGAGTTCCCTGAAGACCTTTACTCTAAGGAGAGGCAACTCTGCTTACTTACTGTGTGCATGTGTTTTAAAAAGGCTCATTTTTTATAAGATAAATTAATCACTGGACTTGTCTTCCCACTTCCTGAATGATTCTGAAGTTTCCCCTGGCACATCTAAAATGTGACCAATCATCAACATGACCGATGAACACTGTTATGGTTTGTATCTAGTTGTCCCCCAAAAACTTCATGCAGAATTTGTGACTGATTCATGACCCAATGCTGGGATTCTATGTATGAGTGCGTAACCTGTATACAATAGCAGGAAAGGAGAAAGGCTTGTTAGCTACCATAGTTGCTGTTCTTCCCTGTACTCTTTGCTGTTTTTTGATGCCATGAATTGACACCAACAGCAGTCTCTGTGACTCAACTCCTGGCTCTACCTGTCACCATTTGGAGAAGGAACTGGATTCTGCAGCTTGGTTAGGAGCTTATCTCTGGCGTACCTACAGCTTTGGCCAGGGACATGGTCACCTTGCCTTGACCTGACCCCTGGGGATCATCCTATGCTTGGGGGGAGGGCCCTTGAAAGGAGAAGGGAGAAGCCAATGGCAGGCAACTGCTTCAGGAAGTTGCTAATGGAAGTTGTCTCCACTATTGTTGACAAATAGGGAGGAAGAGATGCAGGGAGACAAAGAAACAGATGTCTACTGCAGTGTTTATGGAGTGAGTGAGTCACTGACTGATGGGATCATTTGCTGCCTCTTACACCCCAGTGTGTCTCGCAGGTGTCTCTAGGGTGCAGTGATCATGTTTTTCCATCTCTATATCTCTGTCCTCATCAAATCAATCTTGGGGCACTCTCTGGGTAGCCAGTGGGGGTGCAAGCATAGGGACTCTTCATTTAGGTAGAGAGGTGGAGCAATACATGACTGACATTTGTCCACTGGTTGTTTGGCATGCATGAAGTGGGTTACTAATATATTCTCAGGCACTGCCAGTAAACCAGTAAAAGAGGTTGTCCCTCACAGGACAATGGATAACATCATCAGAGCTCCAGGGGAGGATGCAGCAACCCCAGGGAAGGGCTGGTGAGCTCTGCTTGGGGATTTTCAGAAGAGGTAACACATGCATAGATAGGTATTTGGTGAATAAGAGCATGACAGATAGGGAAGAAGGAAAAGAGGAATGAATGGCATGCTTGAGGCTACAGGGGATTGTGAAAGAAAGTGGGGTATCTGGGAAGTAGGGAGTTGAAGTGTGTCTGGAGTGTGTGCCTGTGATAGGGATACTGAGAATGGGGAGAATATGTACAAAGGAGAAGTTCAAAAAGGAGAGCTAGGGCCAGATCACGGAGGCCTCCTATCCTATCCTCTGGGGAATTTATTTACCAGAGGTCTGTGTTCCAGGACACACTGAAGAATTTAAGCAGGGAAACAAAACGTTTTAACATGAATGTAGAAAGTTCTGATACATTGTTGGGGGAATGTATCAATACTCAGCACCCATATCATTGCTTTTAGATCCAACATGGAAACATCCATTGAATACAATCTACTCCCAGGGAAGGCACACTGTAGAATTAAGATACTGATGTGCAAGACACTGATATGAAGATGTCCATTAGTGCATTATTTATAGTGGTCCAGAATGAGAAACAAAGTAGCACCCAACAATGGGGAAATAATTTAATAAATTGTGGTAATAATTTTCAGACATTGAGAAAGTGCTTTATGATTCTACTGTGTGATGTAGGATGATTTCCATGCTAAGTTAAAAAAATAAAAACAGAGTAAGATGTGTATATTGTGATTATATTTATGAAACAAGACATGGGTCAGGAAACCCTAAAAATATATATACTATTGTGTAGGAATGTACAAATACAAAAAAGATGGAGTGATCCATACAAATGGAGTTAAGTCAAGGGAGGTGGCAATGATAAGGGATGATAATAAGATGTAAAGGACTACAAATGCCTACAATCACATGCTGCATGTGATATAGTCCCACGTATGTAAAGCTGAGAGAGTTGATAGCACAGAATGTGAAGTAGAGCACTGTGATTTCATGTTTTGGGTCAGCCCTTCCCCACCCTGACACACACTTCTATGTGTAGTGTCTTACTTGCTTTTCTAGTGCCAGATACAACACTCGACACCCACAACTCAAAGGAGAAAAGGTTTACTTGGGCTCATGGCTTCAGTCCAGCGCTGGCTCCTGAGGCTGAAGCAACATGGCAGAGAGGCACTTGGCTCAGGCCCAAGAATATTGCTGGGCACAGTGTGGAGGCACAAGTGCTCAACTCACTCCAGCCAGGAGCTGAGTGAACAGAAGAGCCAGGGAGGAAGCTAGAATATAGCATGCCTTTGCGGAAGCCACCTTCACCAAATTCCATCTCCTAGCAGCAAATTACTTACTGGACTTCTTAGCTGATGAACCCACTGATGCACAGTATTTTGATGATCGAATAAGTATTTGAGCTAATGAGCATCTCAGGGGACATTTTAGACTTAAGCCACCATATTCACAAGGTTTTACAAAATATAATAGTGATTTTCATGCAGTGAAAGGTCACTGGTGAGTTTTTAGTTTTAATAGCCTGAAAGGCAATTTTCTAGAAGGAATCATGAGTTCAGATTCCATGGTTAAACATGGTAAGTATTGGGATTAAAAGTTACAAAGCAGCGTTAGAGTCGAACAGTGCCTTTCCAGAAGGCCTGCTCCTTCACATTAAATAGCCATCAGCATGAAGAGTCTTAACCCTGATAACTGGAGTTTGACTATCATTTCAGTCTTACTTGACATTTTGCTCTATTGGGTTGGCTCCATCAGTGCCTTTTGTTTCTTGTATGAATTCAACAAAAGCCAAGTCTTTCCTTTTTTCCCACACAACTCTATATCATTGTAGTGGATTTCTAACAGGTGGTCAATTTTGTACACCCAGCTGAATTAAACTACCATGGCACCAGGTGGAGGAGGCCACCTGAGGGTTGTTGCCAGCAGCATAAATTCAGAACAGGAGCAGCTGCTGAAATGCTGTTAGGATGCCATTTGGAGAAGCTGTGGGAGCTGTTGGAAGCTGCTAGTTCTTTGGGGCTATTCTGTTGGAGGACCTTGTCATGCTGGTTTTCCTGATGGACTTTGGAGAAGCTTGGGTCCTCATCTCAAGCATCAATTCCTGGCTCCAGAGAGAAAAATGGTGCACTGCCCTGCTTTATGAAACTTGTCACATTGGCTTTCCTGATGGGAGTTCAGCTGTCCTCACTGCTGGAGAAGCTCAGGACCTCACTGCTGCTGAGGACAGCTGTGGTACTTTTGGGAGAGCCTTGCTGCTTACCTTGAGTGTTGCTTCCTAGCTCCAGTTCAGATCCCTCAGCCTGCTAGCACAGCTCCTTCATCCCACTGGCATAGACTGCCTAGCTTCCACCACTGACCTTTGGGCCTTCCCAGCACAGATCTGTGAAGCAGGCCAGCATGAGACTTTGTTGTGGGCTCTAGGCCTCGAGCTGGACTGGTAGGAGGCTTTGTTATAGGCCTTCAACTGGATTCGTTAGTATTTAGTGCTTGGATAGATTTCTTGCACTTGTAGTATGTGATTCTTGTGTGATTCATTATAAAATACTATTATAAAACATGTCCTGTACTATATCGTTCACCTTTCAAAAACCCCAAACCATAACAGCCATCTGCCCTACACCCTCCTCTATCACTCTCATTCTCATCTCACGTGCCAGCTCCTCTGACCTCTTTATACTTCACATATCCTGAAGGCAATTCTGCTCCAGAGCTGTTGCACTTGCTGTTCTCTTTCCCTGTAACACTTTGCCTCTGCATTTTCACATGGCTCCTTCCCTTTGCCCAAATGTCCCTTTCTTTTTTAAAAAATATTTTAATATTCAATTTATTGAGGCATTATGAAAGTAATACAAGTTACCTTTGGCTTATGCAATTGCAAAGAGCACTCCAAGTGGCACCCATTAGTTCACAAACATTTATTAGTACAGTGAACTCTGTGTGTGTGCTGATGGGTGTATATATTTTTTTTATTTTTGTCTTTTATTTTATTGAGAAACAGCAATGAGATAGTTTCAAAACCAATTAGTAAGACAGTTTCAATAATTAATATATTCCATATTGTTGTCTTTCTAGTGGTTTTTCCTAGTATAAGAGGCAGGCATGATATCCTGTCCAAACACTATTAGTACAAATTTTTCATCTGACATTGCCAGTCCTACGGATAACCCACTACCGTTATGGATTAGTGGACTATACTGGATTATTTTTCTGAATTCACTCATTTGCAATATTTAAATGGCAATGGAATACCCATCTCTGACAAAACTAAACAAAAAATGGGGATACAAATGAAGGACCATTTTGCATCTGTATATACCAAATGTCCCTTTCTTAATGAGGCTTCTTTGATTCAAGTGAATTTTAAATAGCATTGCCCTGCCTCCTTCCAATCTAAGCCCTCCTCAGACTTCTGATTTCTTTCCTAACAATGTACAAATTGCTTCCTGTCTCTAGCATGTTCCTTGCCTCTGCAATTGACTGTCACCTCACTTGAGTATAACTCTCATAAGGCAAGTGTTTGCTGCTGCAGCTCAAATCTGAGAACATTACCTGGCATTCTGTGGACACCAAGTGCATATTTGTAGAATGAATGAATGAATGAATGACTGTCACATGGAGAGAGGCTTGAGGCAGATTAGGCATAGAGAGACTAAGCAGAAGACAGCTGGAGCTGAAGGTAGGGCTTTGAGCTCAGCCTTAGTAATTACCTGTATGCATTGTGGGATATAGTGATGCCTATGTGCGTCTTCTCTGGCTGTGGAATGATGGTGAAATCCATCATTTTTTTGCTTTCTCATTTACTAGTTCTTCTTTGCACAGGTTGAAAGTTCCTGGAGAATGGATACTTGATGTGTTCATCTACTTTTCCTACTGTGCCATGACAATCACCAGAGTGTGCAGTGCCTCATTAATTGTCTGCTATTACTGGCTTATTTGACTAAGTGATTTCCAGAGTGGATTTTATTTAGGATCTCATCTATGTTCTTGTGCTATGTACTAAATAGAATGAATTTTGATCCATTATAAGAGTGGTACATATGCTCCCTATACAAAATTTGGAAATATATTGATTTATTTAGAAAAAATATTGAAGAAAAGGAAAAAAAAAAGGGATGTAATTTCATCCCGCATAAAGATCTGTAGCATTTGAAGTCATTTCCTTAGGTGTGGCTTTTTAGCGCTATTGGCATAGTTTGTATGTATATACAGATGTATAGTTTATATTGGGATATACTGCTTTCCCTACTTAGTATACATTTCCTTTTTCATACACTTCCTGGAAAGCATTATTTCAAATAAATGAGTGCTATATAACCATGTAGCTATATTATAGCTCATTTAACTAACTACTATTTTATATGTAGGTTACTTCAGTTTCCCTTTATTGTAAAGGTCATTGACTACTCTGTCAGCTGTCATTATTAGTTGTTTATTAGTCTGGATACCTACTCCCTGAGCTTTTTATCTCACCCCTAGAGCCTAAAAGCAAGGCAGAAAATTCCAAAGACATTTCTTGAGGTTTCCTAAAGAAGTCAAGTAAGGAACTCCTGGCCCACCACCTATTCTCATTCCTCACTCAGGAAAAGGTCCACATTTACTAACTGATACACAGAGAGAAAGAGTTAGGGCTGATCAGATAACTCAGCGGACTAAACCGCCTGTTTAGGCAGAACGCAGGGATCAAACTGGATCCCCAGCGTGCTGTGCAGGCTCTGCCCCCCCCCCCGGGGGGGAGGGTGTTGAGATGGTGATAGAGCCTGGGGCAGGTGGTGCACACCTGTAATCTGAGTGCGTGGGAGACTGAAAACAGGAGAATCACTATGAGTCTGATATGTGTAGTGGGACCCGGTAGACCCTGTCCTAAGAGAGAGAGAGAGAGAGAGAGAGAGAGAGAGAGAGAGAGAGAGAGAGAGAGAGAGAGCGAGAGTGTTGACTTTAAGGTTCATGAATGGGAGGGCCTGGCATACAATAGATGCTTACTAAAAGATCTGACAGCCTCGGATCATACAGATGCTTAGTAAACACCCTAAGCACTGGGACTAAGGCCTCTGCAAAGGGTCACATATTGGCAGTCACTCTTGCTGTTCCCTCCTGCAGGCTGCACCTCCTGCAGGTGGACTCCGTCCAGCGCTGGATGGAGGACCTGAAACTCATGACCGAGTGCGAGTGCATGTGCATCCTGCAGGCGAAGCCCATCAGCCTGGAGGAGGACATGCAGGGTGATCTCATCCTGGCAGGAGGACCCAGCCCTGGAGACCCTCTGCAGCTGCTGCTCAAGCGGGGCTGGGTCATCAGCACGGAGCTGCGCAGGATTGGGCAGAAGCTGGCGCAGGACCGCTGGGCCCGCGTGCACAGCATGAGTGTGCGGCTGACTTGCCACGCCCGCTCCATGGTCAGCGAGTACAGCGCGGTCAGCAGAAGCCCCTCACAGGAGATGGGCCAGGTCAGCTGCCCCGGGTGCGGCTGAGTGAGTGCTGGGTGAGAGGATGCCTTCTAGGGGGAGTGTGTGAGCCCAAACCTTTCTGGAGTTTCAGCTTTTCCCCTTTTCCAACACAGCAGGGAAATGACCTCTCCTGAGTGTCTGCCATGTGTTAGGCATTGTGCGGAATCCTCCTTACACAGCTCATTTAACCTGCCCAGGCTTTGAGCCAGGGGCCACCACAGTGAGAAGCGGCACCATGACTGCACGTTCCAGTTCTAGTGGCAGGCTGACATGGACACTTGCTTGTCCTCGTCCTCGTCGTCGTCCTCCTCCTCTGTGTGCCCCAATCCCTCCCCCTGCCTTTTCCTCTTCCTCCTCCTCCTTTTGAAATCTTTTATTTATGTATTTGTTACAGTCTTTCTCTGCAGCTCAGACTTGTAGTGATCCTCCTGTCTCAGCCTTCCTAGTGCTAAGATTACAGCTGTGCACTACCGTGGCTGGCACAGTGGCATGGCAGCATGGTAACATGGCATGTAGTACTGGGGATCAAACCCTGGTCCTTGCACTTGTCAGCAGGTGCTTAGACCACTGAGATATCTCCCCAGCCCCTAATCCTTCCTTCTTAGAGCTTCCCAGGTGCCCTGGCACCTAACTGCTCAGTATTGTTTCCTTTTACTTCCAAAGCAGCTGACCTATTTTCCCTCATATATCACAGGGTTTAAGTTCAATCCCTGCTCCCTGAATTGCATTACCTGATTCTCCCTGTTTATGCCCAGCACAGCAGCAGGTCCTGAAATGTTGCTTATTGCACTGAATGACATTGATCTGTTTTTCTACAGGTTGAGAAGCTGCTAATGGAGAAATGTTCAGAGCTCTCTGCAATCACAGAAAGGTAAGTGTGGACCCTGCAGCCCAGAGCTGCCCCCCATCCTGAGACTGCAGAGTACGCAGTGAGAACAGGGCACTTGGTGGTGGACCAGGAGTTCCTTACTTGGCTTCTTTAGGAAGCCTCAAGAAATGTCTTTGGAATTGTCTGCCTCTCTTTTGGGCCCCAGAGGTGAGATAAAAGGCAGAGGAAAGGCATGAGCATTAAAAGAAAGGAAGATATTCAGGGAACCAGTTCTCATGGCCTCAGAAAACCTCCGTGGTCCCCAGAGTTCAGGCAAGGTGAAAGCTGACACATCCTGACACTCACACATAGACACAGATGTCCACAGACACTTGTGTGCATACACAGATACATAAACACATGCTCACAATGTCATAGAAATACACTGACACCCTGTTCTCTGTATTTTGCATACACAAACATGCACACATTCACACTCAGAAATATGCTCACACACTCGACTTCACATGCACACATTCCTGGATGTGTACCTACACTTGGCCTCACCCTTGTCAGTGCCATCCTATGGGACAGACCTGCATCTCACCCCCAGTGGGGGCTCTGTGGAGTCTTTAGTCTTTCTGGATGGAACATTTGCAGGCTACAGGGGTGAACTTGAACCTGATTCTCCTTGTTCTTCTGGCAGGAAGAACCTCAGGCTGCTTTCTGCTCAGGGTGGAAAGACAGCTTTCAAAGGGTGTAGACCCAGCCTCCCATCTTTAGCATGAGCACCAGCTGTCCCTGGTACTTCAGTGCCCACTTTAAACTTGCCACTCCTGCGTCCCCATCCTGCCACTGCTGGTAACATAAACCTTGGCTGCAGTGGTGGAAAGTACCTGAAGGAGAAGCTGAGGGATGCGGATCTGCCACTTTTCCGGACTTTACTGCCTAATGACAGGAGCTGTGAATTTTCATCTCCAGCCGGTATTTCTCTGCAGCCTCAGGGAGCAGCTGAACCGCTGTAGAGCACCCCCTCTCTAATTCTTCCTCTAGTCTCTTCTTTCCACGTGCCCGGCCCAAAGCAGACCCCGCTGCCCCCAGCAATGTTCTGGGGTGGCTGACCCCTTGCCCCTTCCCTGGGCCCACCCACAGTGTCTTCTCCCCAGGTGCCTGCAGGTGGAGAACGAGCACGTCCTGAGATCCATGAAGGCCTGCGTGAGTGAGACACTGAGCACACTGGGCCAGCACTTTGGCCAGCTCCTGGAACTGGCCCTGACTCGGGAGGTGCAGGTCAGTGCAGGCTGGGGGCAGGGCTTGGTTCTTGAGGAGGGAGGGCAGAGGGAAGGCGCTCAGGTGGCGCCTTGAAAAACTTCCTCTTCAGACCACCAAAGCCAGTGCTAGCCTCCGTAAGACCTGAATGTCAGAGCTTGCCTGAGGCTTCCTGAGCATCTATCCCAACTCTGCGTCTTCCCCATTTGCACAGAGGGGCCCAGAGAGAGGAAAGCTTTATCTAAAGCCCCATCGCGAGGCGATGGCAAAGCCTAGTATCTCCCAATTACATTTTCAGTATTGTTCTCTCCATTCTTAAATCTTTTCTGCTGACTCATTGTTCACAGCACACCGAAAAGATCTTATTGTTCTGCAAGACTTATGGCACTTGCAGGAAAGGAGCCAATTACCCAAGTCCTGTTAGCGGAGAAGAATCTAGAAAGGTCACACAGTACAGCTCCTGCTTGTAGGCAGGCTCAAGCTTAATTCTGGAGAGAGCGGAGTTTGTAGCCAGACCAGTGTACTTGCAAACTGTGTTTCACCAGGAGATCTGGGTCAGTTTCCTTAACATTGTATAGCCTCATTTCCCTGCTCTATGAAGTGAGAAACCTTGGAGAGAAGAAAAGTGAAAGGGAGTGCAAAAACAAGCAGAAGGCACACATCGTGCAGGATGGTTAAAACACATGTCAGTCCCTCCTTGCCCTTGCTGCTTTGGAAGCCTCCCAGCACATAAGGTTTTCATTATGAAAGGTATTTACATGTTATTTATAGCTGCAGAAATACTAAGTCACATACTTGTCATTCTTTTCCCATTGCCCAATGAAAGTCTCCCATAAATAACACATCTCTCTCCGAATTCACCCTCTACTGGGCTCAGAGTCTTCTGGCTTTCCTTCCATGGCTCACTCTGCACAGCCCTAAGTCTTTGTTGCTGACTCCCCTCTTGGCCTGAATCACCTGCCACAATCCAAACCCATCTCCCCCATTGGGCTCACAGCCATGCCAATGTGGCTGGCCCCAGGAATCATCTCTCCCAATCACAGAAAGGTTCTCCAAAGTCACTCTCCCCACTTTGAGAATCTGGGGCAAAGGGAAGGGGGTGATCAAAGGCTGGGGTGCTGAGGTGCTAGAAATCACATGGAGGAGAAATCAGAGGCTCAGGCTGGGGCTCATATCCAGCTGAAGCATCAGCTCTCAGAGGACCAACAGGATATGGGGCCTAAAACGGGTGAAGAAATCAAAAGACTGATGTGGGAAATAAGGGAAAAGGGAAAAGGACCTAGAATAATTTCTGAGCAGGGGTGCAGAGGCAGCTGCAGTTCTGTAGGCCATTTTTATGTCCATTTACTGGGCTGTACATAGTCAATGGAAAGAGCTGAAATGGAAGTGTTAAGCGGGGGTGCGAGAGCTAGCTCGGTTTGGAGCTCAGAAACTCTGTGGGGCACAGAGGTCAGCATCCTCCATGCTGCAGGTCAGAGAATCCTGGGAAACACTTCCCATGGCTGCCAGGCCCACTGGGGCCTTTTGTCCAAAGCCCAAGGCATAGTGCCTTTTTCTTTTTCCTCATTCTGTTGTTTCTCAAGATGGAGCGTCTGATCTAATGTGCCTACTTCTGGCACTGTCCCTACCTCACTGGCAAGTCTGGACACCTGGGACAACAATGCCCAGCCTGGGAGCTGAGCGGGGTCATCTACTCTTTTGTTAGGGTTTGTTACCCCCTTGACCTCCCTCCTCATTCTCTCTGTGTCTACATTATATATATATATATATATATATATATATATATATATATATATATATATATATATATATATTTTGGCAGTACCCTTCTCTTTCGCTCTTCCCTCCCAGCCACTATGCCCCGGGGTCCTCCCAGCCTCCCACAGGCAGAGCTTGCCATACTCATAAAAATTTTTGGCTGATCTTTAGCTTCCTTTTGAATTATAAAATCTCCATACAGGACATGAATGACAGTAAGAAGGAACTGGACAAAGGTAGTGTAATTTATGCGCAGTGTTGTAATCCTGTGTTTCCGAAGCTAAAGACTCCAATACAGTTCTCCAGGATGCTAGGAGCTGTACCAGGACCCTATATTTGCAGTGTGTTTGCATGAATGCAATTCACTTCTGTACATCAGAGCTTCTATGAGGTGCTGTTCTGCACTGCAAATCTTCCCAGTCCTTATGTATTATACCATTTCCTGTCTGGCTTGTGGTTTCCATAGGCAAAGCATTTGGATTGCGTATTTCTAGTGTGTGTATCTCTCTAGTGACTTGAATAGTTCCTCGAACAGATTGTTAAGCGGTACATTCTATACTTGAAGAATCACTATTTTTAAGTTCAAGTAAATATTTACTTATCCTGGGAAGCTGGTGTTTCAGGCAATGCAGTTTGGGAAACATTTTTTAGTACTAAGGAGGTACACATAATCTTACACAAAAGAATGATCTTCTCCCATGTGCCCAACAGCTTAAAAAAGTGAGGAAACAGTGCTTACTGTAAGGACATGATTCAAATCTAGCGTTACTCTTCATTGATCTGCCTGAGATTGTGTTATGCCTAGATTTAGGACCTGGGTGAGTAATAGGTAATATTTCTGCACAAAGGAATTTCGTAGGATGGTGAAGTGTTGAAGAGCCAGGTTAGTGAGGAATGCTTGAGTAGGAAGGGGTCATTATTGACAAATGATACTCTACTCCCTACAAGTTTTTAGATTCTGTGCTTTGTAGCAGACAGAGTTAGGGTCAATGGGTATAATCTATAGGATGCATCATGTGAAAATAAGTTTGTGAAGCAATGGGCTGCCCTGTACTGGCAGGAACTCACTGTCACTAACATTGGGAAAACCGTTATTGAGAGGACATAGATACTAGGAGGAAGTTGGACTGGATGACCTGGACATAATTTTACGAATGAGGGCATTGTGAGCTAGTGGACCAAATACAGAGTTTGAGACCTTAAATCCTGACTGATACCATTTAAGCAAACTTGAGCAAGTCATTCTCTTTTTTTTCTGACCCCTGGTTTCCTCATCTCTTCTGTGGGTTGTGCTTAGGGGTAAAAGAACACATGTAATAGCACTCTCTGACCTGTGTCTTCTGTTTACTCACTATTGACTTGCTGTGTCTTAAGAGACCCTAATGAGTTTTGCTGAAAAAACCTCTCAACCTCCAAATTGTTTGTTTATTCAGATCACTTAACTGCTTGGTAGAGAACATATATTAAGGCTTAAATATTAGAGGTGAACAATGGAAAATTAATGAACATTTATGCTTAGTCTATCTAGGAATAAAGGGTTAGCTGGGTGGGCTATAAAGGGGAAAAATTTGACTGACAAAAATTGGTTTGCTTGAATATGATTTAAAGGCTGCTGTATTGAATACATTAAGTTTCACCCGTATGTCTCAATTTATGACTTAGATTCATGTGAATGGATGTTACATTCATTCATGTGTGCATTTAGTGATTTTATTTAAAATATCACTTTAATTAAGATAAAACTGACCAAGAAGCCTAGTTTTGAGTCTGGAGCTAAGAGAGCTTCTTAAAGCTTCACCTCACACCTGAATTTCTCCTTCTTGTCCCAGATAAAGGTGGACATCCCTAGTCCTCAGCTGAGAGACAAGCACCAGTGCTAAAACATAACTCAGACTAGGGGGACCTTTCTAAGGGAAAAGGCAATTTCTAACTGAGCATGCTCCGTTCCTTCTTCCAGACTCATTAATCGTAATCCATCCTTGCTTAGGCAGTGAGGTGGCCTGCAGGGGTGAGCAGTGTATCTTTGGAGGTGGAGGGATTATCAGTACTCCTTCTAGCATGCTGATGGGAATGTGGCTGGGCCCATTGCAGCAGGAATCCTGCCATCCATGTGAAAGTCCTTTTCTACTTCACGAAGCCATTCTGCTAAATATCCTCTATGTGGTGTAGATCTTTTTGGAATTACATGGGCAACCTAGATTTTGCTTGTACCAAGTTTGGAAATGATTCAGAATGTTGGTCATTAAATGAATACAAAGGGGCTGGCCAAGTAGCTCAGCAGATTAAAGGCTTGCTTAGACAGATGCAGGGGCTGGGAGTTCGATCCCCAGGCCTGCCTTACTGTCCTTGCCCCCTGGGGTTCCCTGAGAGGGAGATTGAGGCTGGATGTGGTGGCGCTCAGCTATAATCCCAGCACTCCGGAGGCTATAAAAAGGGGATCAGTATGAGTCCAATCTATGGAGTGAGACCCTGTAGACCCGGTCCTAAAAAATCAAAGCAAACAAAGCAAAAAATGAATGCTAAAGGTGGTCTGAAACAAAAGCTCAAAATTTGCTTCCTATTCTGTGTGACACTCCGATTTTGCTCAGCCATGAGTCCTGATCTAGGTAAAAAGAAGCTTCAATGAGATTAAATGACAAGAAAAAGATAATCCAAATAGAGGTGCTAGATGAGAAATAGATTTCCAAAATGTTAATCTGCCTTCTATCCCATTTCTGTAAACAAAAGCCAACCAGCAACCAACTAACCAGCACACAAACTAAAACAAGATTTGAACCTAACTCTGCTCATCTCAGTAAGCAGGGTTTTATTCCAAAATTCAGGAAAGGCTTTCACCACAGCTGTCTACAATAGTGGAGGGGTGTTCCTTTGGGGACTGGCAATACCTTCTGCTTTGCAAGATCTTTGAGAAACCCAAAATGTTAGTGCATTGGGCACATAGTCTTGCCACATCCTACCGCTAAGTTCACAGAAAGTTATGCAATTCTCAATCACATGGCCCAGCGCTCCATGCAGTTGGCCCCAGGATTACATTCTTTGAATTGTCAAAAGTTTCAGATGTTCACCTGTGACTAAGAAAATAAATGTGGGGAGCAGATACAGTCTTAGCCGCAACTTAGAGAACTTATCAGTCAGTGTGTTTCAGTTACTTGTGGTCCACAAAGATTTTGAATATATACTCATTAGGGGAAAAGTTATCTTTTTTAATGAAAAAAATGTATTTACTTAGAAGCATTCAGAATGTCAACAAAACAGTTGCAACTTTTTTTTTTTTGCAATTAC